>CM038676.1:100032607-100259666 GCA_021605205.1 Aegilops longissima | reverse complement strand
GTGGCATCATGAGCTAGGTTTATCGTAGTTCTCTATTGCACGAGTAGAACACAATTTGTTGTGGGCGTAGATGTTGTCAACTTTCTTGCCGCTACTAGTCTTATTTTGCTTCAGCGGTATTGTGGGATGAAGTGGCCGGACCGACCTTGCACGACGCTTACGTGAGACAGGTTCCACCGATCGACATGCACTAGTTGCATAAGGTGGCTAGCGGTGTCTGTCTCCCACTTTAGTTGGAGCGGATTCGATGAAAAGGGTCCTTATGAAGGGTAAATAGAAGTTGACAAATCACGTTGTGGCTTTCACGTAGGTAAGAAAACGTTCTTGCTAGAACCCTATTGCAGCCACGAAAAAACTTGCAACAACAATTAGAGGACGCCTAACTTGTTTTTGCAGCAAGTGTTTTGTGATGTGATATGGCCAAAGTTGTGATGAATGATGAATGATATATATGTGATGTATGAGATCATGTTCTTGTAATAGGAATCACGACTTGCATGTCGATGAGTATGACAACGGCAGGAGCCATAGGAGTTGTCTTTATTTTTGTATGACCTGCGTGTCATTGAGAAGCGCCATGTAAATTACTTTACTTTATTGCTAAACGTGTTAGCCATAGTAGTAGAAGTAATAGTTGGCGAGCAACTTCATGGAGACACGATGATGGAGATCATGGTGTCATGCCGGTGACAAGATGATCATGGAGCCCCGAAGATGAAGATCAAAGGAGCTATATGATATTGGCCATATCATGTCACTACTATATAATTGCATGTGATGTTTATTATGTTTATGCATCTTGTTTACTTAGAAAGACGGTAGTAAATAAGATGATCCCTTATAATAATTTCAAGAAAGTGTTCTCCCTAGCGTGCGCCGTTGCTAAAGTTCGCGTTTCAAGCACCACGTGATGATCGGTGTGATAGATTCTTACGCTCACATACAACGGTGTAAGACAGTTTTACACATGCAAAACACTTAGGTTAACTTGACGAGCCTAGCATGTACAAACATGGCCTCTGAACACAAGAGACCGAAAGGTCAAACATGAGTCATATGGAAGATACGATCAACATGGAGATGTTCACCGACGATGACTAGTCCGTCTCACGTGATGATCAGACACGGCCTAGTCGACTCGGATCATGTAACACTTAGATGACTAGAGGGATGTCAAATCTGAGTGGGAGTTCATTATATAATTTGATTAGATGAACTTAATTATCATGAACATTAGTCTAAAATCTTTGCAAAATGTCTTGTAGATCAAATGGCCAACGCCATGTCACCATGAACTTCAACGTTCCTAGAGAAAACCAAGCTGAAAGACGATGGCAGAACTATTCGGACTGGGTCCGGAACCCGAGGATCATCCTCATAGCAGCCAAGAAACAATATGTCCTAGAAGCACCGCTAGGTGAAGCACCCATCGAGAGAACCAAGACATTATGAACGCTTGGCAGTCTCGTCTCGATGATTACTCCCTCGCTCAATGTGGCATGCTTTACAGACTTAGAACCGGGCTCCAAAAGCGTTTTGAGCAACACGGAGCATATGAGATGTTCGAGGAGCTGAAAATGGTTTTCCAAGCTCATGCCCGGTCGAGAGATATGAAGTCTCCGACAAGTTCTATAGTTGTAAGATGGAGGAAAATAGTTCGTCGGTGAGCACATACTCAAAATGTCGGGTTGCACAACCCTTTGTCCTAGCTGGACATTAACCTCCCGGACGAGGCGGTCATTGAAAGAATCCTTGATCGCTCCCACCGAGCTACAAGAGCTTTGTGATGAACTACAATATGCAGGGATGGTGAAAACTATTCTGAAGTATTTTCAATGCTAAAGTCAGCAGAGGTAGAAATCAAGAAAGAACATCAAGTGTTGATGGTCAATAAAACCACTAAGTTCAAGAAGGGCAAGGGTAAGAAGAACTTCAAGAAGGACGGCAAGGATGTTGCGCGCCCGTAAGCCAGATTGCTTGGGAAGAAGTCAAAGAATGGACCCAAGCACGAGACCGAGTGCTTTTATTGCAAAGGAAGGGTCACCGAAGCGGAACTGCCCCAAATACTTAGCGCACAAGAAGGCGGCAACACTAAAGGTATATTTGATATACATGTAATTGATGTGTACCTTACCAAGACTCGTAGTAACTCCCGGTATTTGATACGGTGCCGTTGCTCATATAGGTAACTCACAGCAGGAGCTGCGGAATAAGCGGAGCTGGCGAAGGACGAGGTGACGATGCGTCGGGAATGGTTCCAAGGTCGATGTGATCGCCGTCGCACGCTACCTCTACATTTACCTACGAGATTAGTTTTAAACCTCAATAATTGTTATTTAGTGCCAAGTTTGAGCATGAATATTGTATCGGGATCTCGTTTAATGCGAGATGGCTACTCATTTAAACCGAGAATAATGGTTGTTCTATTTATATGAGAGATATGTTTTATGGTCATGCTCCGATGGTCAATGGTTTATTCTTAATGAATCTCGAACGTAATATTACACATATTCATAGTGTGAATACCAAAAGATGTAAAGTTGATAACGATAGTCCCACATACTTGTGGTAATCGCCGCCTAGGTCACATTGGTGTCAAACGCATGAAGAAGCTCCATGCTGATGGACTTTTAGAGTCTCGATTATGAATCATTTGACACATGCGAACCATGCCTTATGGGCAAATGACCAAGACTCCGTTCTCCGGAACAATGGAGCGAGCAACCAACTTATTGGAAATCATACATACCGATGTGTGCGGTCCAATGAGCGTTGAGGCTCGTGGAGGATATCGTTATGTTCTCACTCTCACTGATGACTTGAGTAGATATGGGTATGTCTACTTGATGAAACACAAGTCCGAGACCTTTGAAAAGTTCAAGGAATTTCAGAATGAGGTAGAGAATCAACGTGACCGAAAAATAAAGTTCTTACGATCAGATCATGGAGGAGAATATTTAAGTCACGAATTTGGTACACACTTAAGGAAATGTGGAATCGTTTCACAACTCACGCCTACCGAACACCTCAACGTAACGGTGTGTCCGAACGTCGTAATCGCACTCTATTGGATATGGTGCGATCTATGATGTCTCTTACAGATTTGCCGCTATCATTTTGGGGATACGCCTAGAGACAGCTACATTCACTTTAAATAGGGCACCGCCTAAATCCGTTGAGACGACACCGTATGAATTATGGTTTGGGAAGAAACCTAAGTCGTCGTTTCTAAAAGTTTGGGGATGCGATGCTTATGTCAAGAAACTTCAACCTGAAAAGCTCGAACCCAAGTCGGAAAAATCGTCTTCATAGGATACCCTAAGGAAACCATTGGGTATTCCTTCTACCTTAGATCCGAAGGCAAGATCTTTGTTGCCAAGAACGGATCCTTTCTCGAAAAGAGTTTCTCTCGAAAGGAGTAAGTGGGAGGAAAGTAGAACTTGATGAAGTACTACCTCTTGAACCGGAAAGTAGTGCAGCTCAGAAAATGTTCTGTGATGCCTACACCGATCGGAGAGGAAATTAATGATGATGATCAAGGTAGTTCGGATCAAGTTGCTCTTGAACTTCAGAGGTCCACAAGGACACGCTCCACACCAGAGTGGTATGGCAACCCTGTCCCGGAAATCATGTTGTTAGACAACGGTGAACCTTGAACTATGAAGAAGCAATGGCGGGCCAGATTCCAACAAATGGCTTGAAGCCATGCAATCCGAGATAGGATCCATGTATGAAAACAAAGTATGGACTTTGACAGACTTGCCCGATGATCGCGAGCGATAGAAAACAAATGGATCTTTAAGAAGAAGACGGACGCGGATGGTAATGTTACCATCTATAAAGCTCGACTTGTCGCTAAAGGTTATCGGCAAGTTCAAGGGTTGACTACGATGAGACTTTCTCTCCGTAGCGAAGCTGAAGTCCGTCCGAATCATGTTAGCAATTGCCGCATACTATGATTATGAGATATGGCAAATGGACGCCAAAACGGCATTCCTTAACGGCTATCTTAAGGAAGAACTGTATATGATGCAGCCGAAGGTTTTGTCGACCCTAAGAATGCTAACAAGGTATGCAAGCTCCAATGATCCATTTATGGGCTGGTGCAAGCATCTCGAGTTGGAACATTCGCTTTGATGAGATGATCAAAGCGTTTAGTTTATCTGAGACTTATGGAGAAGCCTGCATTTATAAGAAAGTGAGTGGGAGCTCAGAGCATTTCTCATATTATATGTAGATGACATACTTTTGATGGGAAATGATATAGAACTTTTGGACAGCATAAAGGCCTACTTGAATAAGAGTTTTTCAATGAAGGACCTTGGAGAAGCTGCTTATATATTAGGCATCAAGATCTATAGAGATAGATCGAGGCGCCTCATAGGTCTTTCACAAAGCACATACCTTGAAAAGATATTGAAGAAGTTCAAAATGGATCAGTCCAAGAAAGGGTTCTTGCCTGTATTACAAGGTGTGAAATTGAGCTCGGCTCAATGTCCCACCACGGCGTAAGATATAGAAGAGATGAGTGTCATCCCTATGCATCAGCCATAGGTTCTATTATGTATGTCATGTTGTGTACTGGACCGATGTAAACCTTGCCGTAAGTTTGGTAGGAAGGTACCAAAGTAATCCCGCAAGGAACACTCGACAATGGTCAAGAATATCCTGAAGTACCGAAAAGGACTAAGGACATGTTTTCGTTTATGGAGGTGACGAAGAGCTCGTCAGAAGGGTTACGCCGACGCTAGCTTCGACACGATCTGATGACTCTAAGTCACAAACCGGATACGTGTATATGTTGAATGGTGGAGCAAGATGGCTGGTGCAGCTGCAAGCGAAGCGTCATGGCGGGATCTACGTGTGAAGCGGAGTACATGGCAGCCTCGGAGGCAGCGATGAAGCAATTTGGGTGAAGGAGTTCATCACCGACCTAGGAGTCATACCCAATGCGTCGGGGCCGATCAAACTCTTCTGTGACAACACTGGAGCTATTGCACTTGCCAAGGAGCCCATGTTTCACAAGAAGACCAGGCACATCAAGCGTCGCTTCAACTCCATTCGTGAAAATGTTCAAGATGGAGACATAGAAATTTGCAAAGTGCATACGGATCTGAATGTCGCAGATCCGTTGACTAAACCTCTTCAGCGAGCAAAACATGATCAACACCAGAACTCTATGGGTGTTCGATTCATCACAATGTAACTAGATTATTGACTCTAGTGCAAGTGGGAGACTGTTGGAAATATGCCCTAGAGGCAATAATAAAAGGATTATTATTATATTTCCTTGTTCGTGATAATTGTCTTTTATTCATGCTATAATTGTATTATCCGGAAATCGTAATACGTGTGAATACATAGACCACAACATGTCCCTAGTGAGCCTCTAGTTGACTAGCTCGTTGATCAATAGAATAGTCATGGTTTCGACTATGGACATTGGATGTCATTGATAACGGGATCACATCATTAGGAGAATGATGTGATGGACAAGACCCAATCCTAAGCATAGCACAAGATCGTGTAGTTCGTTTTGCTAGAGCTTTTCCAATGTCAAGTATCTTTTCCTTAGACCATGAGATCGTGTAACTCCGGATACCGTAGGAGTGCTTTGGGTGTACCAAACGTCACAACGTAATCGGGTGACTATAAAGGTGCACTACGGTATCTCCGAAAGTGTCATTGGGTTGACACGGATCGAGGCTCGGATTTGTCACTCCGTGACACGGAAAGGTATCTTGGGCCCACTCGGTAGTGCATCATCATAATGAGCTCAAAGTGACCAAGTGTCTGGTCACGGGATCATGCATTACGGTGCGAGTAAAGTGACTTGCGGTAACAAGATTGAACGAGGTATTGGGATACGAAGATCGAATCTCGGGCAAGTAACATATCGTCTGACAAAGGGAATAGTATACGGGGTTGCTTGAATCCTCGACATCGTGGTTCATCTGATGAGATCATCGAGGAGTATGTGGGAGCCAACATGGGTATCCAGATCCCGCTGTTGGTTATTGACCGGAGAGCCGTCTCGGTCATGTCGCAGATGTCTCCGAACCCGTAGGGTCTACACTTAAGGTTCGGTGACGCTAGGGTTGTATGAATATGAGTATGCAGCAAACCGAAAGTTGTTCGAGTCCGGATGAGATCCGGACGTCACGAGGAGTTCGGAATGGTCCGGAGGTAAATAATTATATATAGGAAGTGCTGTTTCGCCATCGGGAAAGTTTGGGTCACCGGATTGTCTGGGACCACCGGAAGGGTCCGGGGTCCACCGGTGGGGCCACCTATTCGGAGGGCCCCATGGGCTGAAGTGGGAGGAACCAGCCTGGTGGGCTGGTGCACCCCCAGGCCCCCTCTGCGCCTAGGGTTGGGAACCCTAGGGGGGGCGCCCACTGCCTTGGGGGCACTCCACCCCCTTGGCCGCCGCCCCTAGGAGATCCCATCTCCTAGGGCGGCGCCCCAGGGACCCTATATATAGAGGGGAAGGAGGCGACGCACCCTTGCACTTGGCGCCTCCCTCCCCTGCTACACCTCTTCCTCCTCCCGGTTGCTTGGCGAAGCCCTTCCGAGTATCTGCATCCACCACCACGCCGTCGTGTTCTTTGGATCTTCATCAACCTCTCCTTTCCCTTGCTGGATCAAGACGGAGGAGACGCCACGCTGACCGTCACGTGTGTTGAACGCGGAGGTGCCGTCCGTTCGGCGCTAGGATCTCCGGTGATTTGGATCACGACGAGAACGACTCCCTCAACCCCGTTCTCTTGAACGCTTCCGCACGCGATCTACAAAGGGTATGTAGATGCATCTCTCTCACTCGTTGCTAGATGAACTCATAGATGGATCTTGGTGATCGTAGGAAAATTTTTATTTTATGCAACGTTCCCCAACACCTCTAGCTGGTTCTGGTGTGAAGCAACGGGTGCCGATGTTTGCAGACAATGTGATGCTCTTCTTCAAGCCCAATGAATTGGAGACCCGCACATGTGGAGCCATACTGAACATCTTCGGCAAGGCAGCCGGACTGAGAGTTAATATGCTCAAGAGCGCAGCTATTCCTATCTGGTGCTCTCAGCAAGAAGTGGAGCAGGTATGCACTTTACTTGGATGTGAGGCAGCAGTGTTCCCTTGCACATACCTGGGGCTGCCCATGACGATCCGGAAGCAAACGACAGCTCAGTTTCAGCGGCTTGTGGATCGTGTTAGAAGCTGCCTACCGCACTGGAAGGCGGCAATGATGCCTAAGAGTTGGTGTGCTCTCCTCATCTCATCCGTGCTATGCGCTATCCCCGTGCACTCCATGCTAGCACTGGATGTCCCGCCAAAGATTGTGGCCGCATTGGTGAAGATCTGCCGGAGATTTTTATGGTGTGGGAAAGAGGAAGCGCATGGAGGCAAGTGTGCGGTGGCCTGGGAGGCAGTGTGTACACCGAGGTGGGCTGGCGGCTTGGGAATCCCGAACCTGAGGTGGATGAACAAGGCACTACAGGCGAGATGGCCATGGCTACAACGGACTGATCGAAATAGACCATGGAGCGAGTTCCCCATATCAGTCCCGGCGGAATCCATGGAGATATACCGTGCGGCTACTAAAGCCACGGTGGGAAACGACAAATCAATAATCTTCTAGGAGGATAAATGGATTGATGGATACCAGATTTGTGATCTCGCGCAGGAGATTTTCCGGCGCATACCGTGCGGGATCAGGAAGAGGCGGACGGTGCAGGAGGCGATGTTCACCACGACTTGGGCACGAGACATTGGGCCGAACCTATCAGTGGAGGCCATTGGGCAGTTTCTCTTACTATGGCAGAGGGTGTCGGACACGCGGCTGGAGGAAAACACAGAAGACACCTTTACTTTGTAACGCCCTCGATGCGGCTATATCTCCCACGTGTCGAAGCACGACTTAGAGGCATAACCGCATTGAAAGCAATGTCGCAAGTGAGGTAATCTTCACACAACCCATGTAATACATAAGGAAAGAGATACATAGTTGGCTTACAATGCCACTTCACACAATACATAAATAAACATCCATCATTCAGATTACACTCAAGGTCCGACTACGGAACCAAAATAAAATAAGACTACCCCAAATGCTACATGATCCCCGATCGTCCCAAGCTGGCTCCACTATCGATCATCGGGAAAAGACACATAGTAACGACCACGTTCCTCGTCGAACTCCCACTTGAGCTCGGTTGCGCCATACCTTTGGCATCGTCGGCACTGCAACTGTTTTGGTAGAATCTGTGAGTCATGGGGACTCAGCAATCTCACACCAGCGAGATCAAGACTATTTAAGCTTATAGGAAGGACAGAGTTGTGAGGTGGAGCTGCGACAGCGACTAGCATATATGGTGGCTACATTCGCAAAAGAGAGCGAGAAGAGAAGCAAGGCACGGTCGTGAAGCTAGTAGCGATCAAGAAGTGATCCTGAAACTACTTCGTCAAACATTACTCCAACACCGTGTTCACTTCCGGACTCCGAGAAGAGACCATCATGGTTACACACGCGGTTGTTGTGTATTAATTAAGGTCAACTTGGGTTTTCTACAACAGGACATTAACAAATTCCCATCGCCTCATAACCGCGGGCACGGCTTTGAAAGATAATACCTGCAGGGTGTCCCAACTTAGCCCATTATAAGCTCTCATGGTCAACGAAGGATATTCCTTCTACGGGAAGACCCGATCAGCCTCGGAATCCCGGACTACAAGACATTTCGACAAAGAATAAAACAAGACCAGCAAAGCCGCCCGATTGTGCCGACAAATCCCGATAGGAGCTGCACATATCTTGTTCTCGTGGCACATCCGGATGAGACATCCCACGAGTAAAACCAAGCCTCAAGTCTCCCAAGGTGGCCCATGATCTGCTTTCGTTTGGACCAGCACCAGAGGAGCACCGCCCGGGGGGCTAAAATAAAGGTGACCCTCGGGCTCGCGAAAACCGGGGAAAAAGGCTTAGGTGGCAAATGGTAAAACCAAAGTTGGGCCTTGCTTGGAGGAGTCTTATTCAAAGCGAACTGTCAAGGGGTCCCATAAATCACCCAACCGTAAGGAACGCGAAATCAAGGAACATAACACCGGTATGGCGAAAACTAGGCGGCAAGAGTGGAACAAAACACCAGGCATAAGGCCGAGCCTTCCACCCTTTACCAAGTATATAGATGCATTAATTAAGCAATAGATATTATGATATCCCAACAAGTAAACATGTTCCAACAAGGAACAACATCTCCATGTTCCAACAAGGAACAAACTTCAACTTCACCTGCAACTAGCAACGCTATAAGAGGGGCTGAGCAAAGCGGTAACATAGCCAAACAACGGTTTGCTAGGAGAGGATGGTTAGGGGCTTGACATGGCAATATAGGAGGCATGATATAGCAAGTGATAGGCATCGTAGCATAGGCATAGCAAAAGAGCGAGCATCTAGCAAGCAAAGATAGAAGTGATTTCGAGGGTATGGTCATCTTGCCTGCAAAGTTCTCAGAGTTGTCGAAAGCTTGATCCTCGTAAGCGTTCTCAACAGGTTCCTCGCTCACGTACTCGCCTCCGGCTCTACGCAGCAAGAACACAAACAATGGAACCACAATAAATCACAGGCGATGCACAAACAACATGATGCAATACATGGCATGATATGCGAGATGTGAGATGCGATGCATATCGTGCTCGGAAGGAAAATGATGAACCAGGCATCAACTTGGCAAACCAAGTATGCCGCTGGAAAGGTGAGATGATTTGGTTGAAATCGATATAAAGATCACCGAATCGGATGCACGGTTTGCAAATGACAAGCAAAACAAGAATGGCACAAATCTGCCATTAACAGCATGATGCCACATAGCAAGCAACAAGAAATTAAGCTAATGCATCCAAACGTACCAACAAAGCATATGGAAGTGATTTACTCAAGATGCTTGACAAAAGATGAACACTGAGCTACGGCTAAATCACACCATAACAGGTCCAAACAAGCATGGCAAAAGTGCAAAATGTATCAGCTTCACAGACTTAGAGAAAATACTGAACATGGCAGAATCAGCATCAGGAAGCAATGTTCAGAGCAAGAAAACAGCATTCTACAGGAACTTATAATAGCAAAACAAGGCATGGCATGAATCTACTCAAAGCATAAAACAAAAGTCCCTTACTGACCATGAGCCAAAAAGGATCAGAAAATGTAATAGCACCCATGTCAATATAGCAAGTTCCGTTCTGATTCAAAGAAGCAGGGCATAACAAAAGCAGATAACAAGTAGGCATGTTTAAGAGCTCGATGCACTCACTACAGAGCATTACATGATAAACTAAGCATACATCCATCAAGAAGACATGGCATAGAAGCTATACATGGCAAGAACAACATCATATCATACACGGATCAACTACAACAACCTTGGCAAAATTGAATAACATGTAAACAATCTGCCAGGAAACATTTTATAGCAAACGTAGAGCTCGATTGACTCAAGCTATGGCACTCCATAATTTCAAACAAGGGCATGGATGGACAGAGCATAACCACATGTTCAAAACATCCTTACTGAAGTATCTCAAAATATGCATGGAACTCTCTCAGAGCATCAAGTTAACATGTCATAAAAATATCAAGAAAACAGGGCTGAAATCAGCAACATCATGAAGCCTAGTTTACATGCTTGTGCTAGTCACCACAGAGATCACAAAAATACATGGCATAAACCCCTGTAAATATGGCATGGCATATTACAAAACACATGTAGGACTCAAGATCATAGGGTGCACACATCAATCATGGCAAAAATGACAAAAGTGCATGTTCTGATAATAATCTGAAACTAACATCACATAGCCCTCTTCTAACAGCATATCGGGCATCAAGATGAGCTCAAATGAAAATGATGCCATGAGATGAAATGATGTACTCATCGATACGAACAATACGGTATGCTACACGCCCAAAACGGAGCCACGGGTGCAAAGTTATGGTGCTATGAAAATGCAACAAAATATCTGCAGAAATATGACTTAGAGGATTTCGGGGGAGGGGAAAGTCAACCTCCCGTTTGGATCTGAGATCCGGGGCGCGCGGGTCGAGGTGGCTGGCGGCGGCTCGCCGGAGAGGAGCCGGAGAGGAGGAAGGAGGGCTGGGCGGAGCTGGCGCGGCGGCGTGGTGTGGCGGTGGCGCGCCCTGGGGCCGAGGCGGGGGAGGCGGCGACGGGCGAGGCGGCCGGGCGACGGCGGCGAGGTCTGGCTCGGCAGTGGCGACGGCCGAGGGGCGGCAGGGCAGCGGGCGGCGGCGGCGCGCCGAGGCGGAGGCGCTGGCCTCCAGGCGGCGGGCGCCGAACGGGCTGGGGGGCCCGCAGGCTCCCGCTGGCCGGGCGGCGGCGGCGATGTGGGCGCGCTTGGCACGGGCGGCGGCGGGCGGACGTGTCTGGCTCGCCCGGACGTGTCCGGCGGCGACGGAGGAGCGGGCTAGGGTTTGGGGATCCGGGAAAATTTCGGAGGGGAGGCTATATTTATAGGTAGAAGGAGCTAGGAAGCTCCAAATGAGGTGCGGTTTTCGCCCACACGATCGTGATCGAACGGCGATGGACATGGAAGTGACTTAGATGGGTTATTGGGCTGTTTTGGAGAGGTGTTGGGCTGCAACTTAAAAGAGGCCTTTGCGGATATGCGGATAACCGTTGGAGTACCAAACGAGCTCCAAATGACCCGAAACTTGATAGGTGGTATACCGGTGGTGTACCAAGGCCACTTGACAAATCTCGGTCCATTCCGAGAAAGTTTAGTACCCGCTCACGGAAAAACGTAAAAGGGGACGCCGGGGGACATAGGAGTGCCGGATTGCAAAACGGACAACGGGGAAAATGCTCAGATGCATGAGACGAACACGTATGCAAATGAGATGCACATGATGACATGATATGAAATGCATGACATGAACAAAATGCAAAACGAAAGACAAAAACCCAACCACGGAGGGAATATCATATCACAATGCCGAAAATGGCAAGAGTTGGAGTTACAAATATGGAAAGTTACATCCGGGGTGTTACATACTTGGTCCTGGTCAGTAGATTGTAAGTTCTCAGCCAAGTCAGCGTATGAGGCGAGATTCATGGGCAGAGAAGTTTCTCCCACGGCTGCATTCACATGGAAGTCGGGAGCCCCGCTCAAATGACATTTCTTCACATGGCTTGCCCTAAGGGAACGTGTGTGGACCTCGGACAGACTGGCGCGACGTGGCCTACCGCACCAGGATACATGCCCGTTCTGTGACCAACATGATGAAACAATCCAGCACCTACTGGTAGGTTGTATTTTCGCAAGGCAGGTATGGAGATGGCTGAGTGTCAGAACAGGTAGGGATGCCTTCGAACCAAGGCATGATGAGAGCCTACAGGCTTGGTGCACCAGGCAGGATCGGAGCAGACAGGACACGAAGAACATTCGGGCATTGAGCGTCCTTGGCATGTGGCTCATCTGGATACATCGGAACGACATCATCTTCAACGGAGCGACACCATCGTTGGCAATGCTCACGCAACGCATGACCGAGGAAGGAACCTTGTGGGCGAAGGCAGGGCTGCTCAAGGGCACGATCAGAGGCTTTGAGGTGGAGAACGTGGAGTGGGCAGCGAGGGAGTAGTTAGCTTACGAATGTGAGGTGGATGCGGCTTGCCCGCTTGTACATATGATGTAAAATGTGACATTGGGGAGCTTTCGCCCTCCTTCTTTAATATATGATACGCACACTCGTGCGTATTCAAGAAAAAAAAGGTTGTATGACGGCACCAACTATACTTACTCGTGACTTCGTACAAATGGTGTAGGCAAGCAACTATACATACCAACACGCCCTGCCACAGTTCAATCACTCAAGGCGTAGACTACTTTTGGTTTATCAAATCTTACTGTTCAAGGAGGTCTATATAGCGAGAATTGTTTGACGTAGATCTTACAAGTGTTATGTCTTCGTGAGATACTGGAGTAAGCCAAATAAATAAGATACACTTTTATGAATGGCGAGGCAGCCTTGGTGCGCTGGGATTGAGACAGTGGTTGCATGTTTAGGGTCGCGAACATGTCAGCCGTTGATAGTGTGACGGATGTGCAGCCCGTGAGAACGTACAGGGCCCCGAAATTGAAGACCTTTCCGAGCGCCTACAGATCTTGAGCCCACCACCATCTGGCATTTGGCCTATAAACCTCTTCAATGTGTATCCTTCCAAACCCTGGATAGACTTCGTTGGTTGCTCCCATATTATTAAAGAACTAATTGCTTATGTGTTAAATTAAAAGACAGAATTAAATTGCAAACATAGTAAATCATGAGCCTACTATCAGTAGCAAGTAACTACGGAAAGGGACATTAGGAATGTAGTCGGAACCAGCATCACAAAACTTATGTATTACCTATTGTACTAGTGCACACCATTAGGGCTCGAATTTTAACTTGAAACTCACAAACTAAACAAGTAGCTCGTGACTCGGCTCGGCTCGAACTTGATGAGTAATGAGTCGAGTCGAGTTTTAATCTGAGCTTGTTAACACAACGAGTTTAACAAGCCGAGCTAACGAGTTACTCATTAAGCTCGTTAATCAAAAGAGGTGTGAGATAAATATCAATATTGTTGTTGATTGTTGTCATTTGTGGAGTGCACCAAGTATGTCTTTAGTCTAATTGTTGATTGTTGGTTTGTGAATAAAAGGTAATTTTTTTTGTTATTCACGTTTATAACGAGTTAAACAAGCTAGCTCACGAGTTACATGAGTTGAGCCGACTTTGAAGTTGAGCTCGTTATGATAACGAGTTGAGCCGAGCTAACTCACTATCTTAACGAGGTCTAACAAGTCGAGCCGAGCTAGCTCGAATCGACTTGAATTTCATCCCTACACACCATTGCCATGAACTAGCTAATATAAGGACACTATGTATGTCCCGGCAATGTATTCAAGAGAAAGCATCGCTTCGTTCATTATATGGTGTCACTACAAATCAACACCTTTTATTCTAACCTTTATCCTAACCAGTAAATCAATTAAATAGACCAAATCTAACTAATTAATCCCAACTCTAGAACATGGGATTTTGTTGTTCTTGGGCAAATCTTGAAGGAAATATGCCCTAGAGGCAATAATAAAGTTGTTATTTATATTTCCTTATATCATGATAAATGTTTATTATTCATGCTAGAATTGTATTAACCGGAAACTTAGTACATGTGTGAATACATAGACAAACATAGTTTCCCTAGTATGCCTTTACTAAGACTAGCTCGTTAATCAAAGATGGTTAAGTTTTATAATCATAGACATGTGTTGTCATTTGATGAACGGGATCACATCATTAGAGAATGATGTGATGGACAAGACCCATCCGTTAGCTTAGTATAAATGATCATTTAGTTTTATTGCTATTGCTTTCATCATGACTTATACATGTTCCTCTGACTATGAGATTATGCAACTCCCTAATACCGGAGGAACACCCTGTGTGCTATCAAACGTCACAACGTAACTGGGTGATTATAAAGACGCTCTACAGGTGTCTCCGATAGTGTTTGCTGAGTTGGCATAGATTGAGATTAGGATTTGTCACTCCATGTTATCGGGGAGGTATCTCTGGGCTCTCACGGTAATGATCATCACTATAAGCCTTGCAAGCAATGTGACTAATGAGTTAGTTGCGAGATGATGCATTACGGAACGAGTAAAGAGACTTGCCGGTAACGAGATTGAACTAGGTATGATGATACCGATGATCGAATCTCGGGCAAGTAACATACCGATGACAAAGGGAACAACGTATATTGTTATGCGGTTTGACCGATAAAGATCTTCGTAGAATATGTAGGAGCCAATATGAGCATCCAGGTTCCGCTATTGGTTATTGACCAGAGATGTGTCTCGGTCATGTCTACATAGTTCTCGAACCCGTAGGGTCCGCACGCTTAACGTTCGATGACGATTTGTATTATGAGTTTATGTGATTTGTGTTGGGGAACGTAGTAATTTCAAAAAATTTCCTACGATCACGCAAGACCATGGTGATGGCATAGCAACGAGAGGGGAGAGTGTCCGTCCACGTACCCTCGTAGACCGAAAGCGGAAGCGTTATAACAACGCGGTTGATGTAGTCGACGTCTTCACGATCCGACCGATCCAAGCACCGAACGTCACGGCACCTCCGAGTTACGCACACGTTCAGCTCGATGGCGATCCCGGACTCGATCCAGCAAAGTGTCGGGATGAGTTCCGTCAAGACGACGGCGTGCAGGACGATGTTGATGCTCCACCGACGCAGGGCTTCGCCTAAGCTCATGACGATATGACTTCTCCGCGCAGGCTTCGCCTAAGCTCATGACGATATGACCGAAGTGGAATATGGTGGAAGGGGCACCGACACGGCTAAGGAAAGATCCGTAGATCAACTTGTGTGTCTTGGGGTGCCCCTGCCTCGTGATATAAAGGAGCCAAGGGGGAGGTGGCCGGCCCTAGGGGAGGCGCACCAAGGAGGAGTCCTACTCCCACCGGGAGTAGGACTCCCCCTCTCCTAGTTGGACTAGGATTGGAGGAGGGGGAAGAGGGAAGGGGCGCCGCCCCCCCTTCCTTGTCCTATTCGGACTAGAGGGGGGAGGGGGGCGCGCAGCCCACCTTGGCCTGCCCTTCCTCTTCTCCCATGGCCCATTAAGGCCCATGGACCTCCCGGGGGGTTCCGGTAACCTCCCGGTACTCCGGTAAAATCCCGATTTCACCCGGAACACTTCCGATGTCAAATGTAGGCTTCCAATATATCAATCTTTATGTCTCGACCATTTCGAGACTCCTCGTCATGTCCGTGATCACATCCGGGACTCCGAACAACCTTCGGTGCATCAATACTTATAAACTCATTATGAACTGTCATCGAAACGTTAAGCGTGCGGACCCTACGGGTTCGAGAACTATGTAGACATGACCTAGAACCATTCTCGGTCAATAACCAATAGCGGAACCTGGATGCCCATATTGGTTCCTACATATTCTACGAAGATCTTTATCGGTCAAACCGCATAACGACATCGTTGTTCCTTTGTCATTGGTATGTTACTTACCCGAGATTCGATCGTCGGTATCCAATACCTAGTTCAATCTAGCATCGGTAAGTCTCTTTACTCGTTCGTAATACATCATCTCACAACTAACTCATTAGTTGTAATGCTTGCAAGGCTTAAGTGATGTGTATTACCGAGAAGGCCTAGAGATACCTCTCCGACAATCGGAGTGACAAAACCTAATCTCAAATACGCCAACCCAACAAGTACCTTTGGAGACACTGTAGTACTCCTTTATAATCACCCGATTCGTTGTGACGTTTGGTAGCACCAAAGTGTTCCTCCGTAAACGGAGTTGCATAATCTCATAGTTACAGGAACATGTATGGGTCATGAAGAAAGCATTAACATACTAAACGATCAAGTGTTAAGCTAACGGAATGGGTCATGTCAATCAGATCATTCAACTAATGATGTGACCTTGTTAATCAAATAACAACTCCTTGTTCATGGTTAGGAAACATAACCATCTTTGATTAACAAGCTAGTCAAGTAGAGGCATACTAGTGACATACTGTTTGTCTATATATTCACACATGTATTATGTTTCCGGTTAATACAATTCTAGCATGAATAATAAACATTTATCATGATATAAGGAAATAAATAATAACTTTTATTATTGCCTCTAGGGCATATTTCCTTCATCTCCCACTTGCACTAGAGTCAATAATCTAGATTACAAAGTAATGATCCTAACACCCATGGAGTCTTGGTGCTGATCATGTTTTGCTCGTGGAAGAGGCTTAGTCAACGGTCGCAACATTCAGATCCGTATGTATTTTGCAAATCTCTATGTCTCCCACTTGGACTTGGTCCCGAATGGAATTGAAGCGTCTCTTGATGTGCTTGGTCCTCTTGTGAAATCTGGATTCCTTTGCCAAGGCAATTGCACCGATATTGTCACAGAAGATCTTCATCGGTCCCGATGCACTAGGTATGATACCTAGATCGGAAATGAACTCTTTCATCCAGACTCCTTCATTTCTTTGCTTCCAAGCAGCTATGTACTCCGCTTCACATGTAGATCCCGCCACGACGCTTTGTTTAGAACTGCACCAACCGACAGCTCCACCGTTTAATAAAAACACGTATCCGGTTTGCGATTTAGAATCGTCGGATCGGTGTCAAAGCTTGCATCGACGTAACCATTTACGACTAGCTCTTTGTCACCTCCATATCGAGAAACATATCCTTAGTCCTTTTCGGTATTTCGGGATGTTCTTGACCGCTGTCCGATGATCCACTCTGGATTACTTTGGTACCTTCCTGCCAAGCTTACAGCTAAGCATCGTCAGTCGGTACATAGCATTGCATACATGATAGAGCCTATGGCTGAAGCATAGGAACATCTTTCATTTTCTCTATCTTCTCATTGTGGTCGGGCATTGAGTCGACTCAATCTTACACCTTGCAACACAGGTAAAAACCTTTCTTTGCTCGATCCATTTTGAACTTTTTCAAAACTTTATCAAGGTATGTAATTTGTGAAAGTCCAATTAAACGTCTTGATCTATCTCTATAGATCTTGATGCCCAATATGTAAGCAGCTTCACCGAGGTCTTTCATTGAAAAACTTTTATTCAAGTATCCTTTTATGCTATCCAGAAATTCTATATCATTTCCAATTAATAATATGTCGTCCACATATAATATCGAAATGCTCTGAGCTCCCACTCACTTTCTTGTAAATCTGAGGCTTCTCCAAAAGTGCATGCAAACCCATATGCTTTGATCACACTATCAAAGCGTTTATTCCAACTCGAGAGGCTTGCACCGGACCATAAATTGATCGTTGGAGCTTGCACACTTTGTTAGCACCCTTTGGATCGACAAAACCTTCTGGTTGCATCATATACAACTCTTCTTCTAGAAATCCATTCAAGAATGCGGTTTTACATCCATTTGCCAAATTTCATAATCATAAAATGCGGCAATTGCTAACATGATTCGGACAGACTTAAGCATCGCTACTGGTGAGAAAGTCTCATCGTAGTCAACCCCTTGAACTTGTCGAAAACCCTTTGCAACAAGTCGAGCTTTGTAGACAGTTACATTACCATCGGCGTCGGTCTTCTTCTTAAAGATCCATTTATTTTCAATGGCTTGCCGATCATCGGGCAAGTCAACCAAAGTCCATACTTTGTTCTCATACATGGATCCCATCTCAGATTTCATGGCTTCCAGCCATTTTGCGAATCTGGGCTCACCATCGCTTCTTCATAGTTCGTAGGTTCGCCATGGTCAAGTAACATGACTTCGAATAGGATTACCGTACCACTGTGCGTATTTTACTCTGGTTGACCCACGAGGTTCGAGAGCAACTTGATCCGAGGCTTCATGATCATCATCATTAGTTTCCTCACTAATTGGTGTAGTTGTCACAGAACCATTTCTTGTGATGAACTACTTTCCAATAAGGGAGCAGATCTGATTATCTCATCAAGTTCTACTTTCCTCCCACTCACTTCTTTCGAGAGAAACTCCTTCTCTAGAAAGGACCCGAACTTAGCAACGAAAATCTTGCCTTCAGATCTGTGATAGAAGGTGTACCCAACATCTCCTTTGGGTATCCTATGAAGACACATTTTTCCGATTTGGGTTCGAGCTTATCTGGTTGAAGTTTCTTTACATAAGCATCGCAGCCCCAAACTTTAAGAAACGACAACTTTGGTTTCTTGCCAAACCACAGTTCATAAGGCGTCGTCTCAACGGATTTTGACGGTGTCCTATTCAACGTGAATCGGCCGTCTCTAAAGCATAACCCCAAAACGATAGCGGTAAATCGAAATAGACATCATAGATCGCACCATATCTAGTAAAGTACGATTCACGACGTTCGGACACACCATTTCTCTGTGGTGTTCGGGTGGCGTGAGTTGCTAAACTATTCCACATTGTTTCAAATGTAAACCAAACTCGTAACTCAAATATTCTCCTCCACGATCAGATCGTAGAAACTTTATTTTCTTGTTACGATGATTTTCCACTTCACTCTGAAATTCTTTGAACTTTTCAAACGTTTCAGATTTGTGTTTCATTAAGTAGATATACCCATATCTGCTTAAATCATCTGTGAAGGTGAGAAAATAACGATACCCGCCGCGTGCCTCAACATTCATTGGACCACAAACATCGGTATGTATGATTTCCAACAAATCAGTTGCTCGCTCCATAGTTAGGAGAACGGCGTTTTGGTCATCTTGCCCATGAGGCACGGTTCGCAAGTACCAAGTGATTCATAATCAAGTGATTCGAAGCCCATCGGTATGGAGTTTCTTCATGCGTTTTACATCGATATGACCTAAACGGCAAGTGCCACAAATAAGTTGCACTATCATTATCAACTCTGCATCTTTTGGCTTCAACATTATGAATATGTGTATCACTCTTGTCGAGATTCAACAAGAATAGACCATTCTTCAAGGGTGCATGACCATAAAAGATATTACTCATATAAATAGAACAACCATTATTCTCGATTTAAATGAATAACCGTCTCGCATTAAACAAGATCCAGATATAATGTTCATGCTCAACGCGGCACCAAATAACAATTATTTAGGTCTAAAACTAATCCGAAGGTAGATGTAGAGGTAGCGTGCCGACCGCGATCACATTGACTTTGGAACCATTTCCCACGCGATCGTCACCTCGTCCTTTGCGATGCTCGTCTATTAGTAGTCCTGCTTTGAGTTGCAAATATTAGCAATGTAACCATATCAAATACCAGTGCTACTACGAGCTCTAGTAAGGTACACATCAATAACATGTATATCACATATACCTTTGTTCACCTTGCCATCCTTTTATCCGCCAAATACTTGGGGCAGTTCCGCTTCGATTGTCCGGTGCGCTTGCGGTAAAACACTCGATTTGGGCTTAGGTCCAGACTTGGGTTTCTTCTCTTGATCAACAACTTTCTTGCTGTTCTTTTGAAGTTTCCTTCTTCTTCCCTTTGCCCTTTTCTTGAAACTAGTGGTCTTGTTGACCATCAACACTTGATGCTCTTTCTTGATTTCTACCTCCATGCTTTTAGCATCGCGAAGAGCTCAGAATTGTCTTAGTCATCCCTTGCATATTATAGTTCATCACGAAGCTCTTGTAGCTTGGTGGCGTGATTGGAGAATTACATCAATGACACTATCATCCGGAAGATTAACTCCCGGCTGAATTAAGTGATTGTTATACCCGGACATTTTGAGTATGTGCTCCTTGTGAACTATTCTCCTCCATCTTGCAGCTATAGAATTTATTGGAGACTTCATATCTCTCAATCCGGGCATTTGCTTGAAATATTAACTTCAACTCCTGGAACATCTCATATGCTCCATGACGTTCAAAACGTCGTTGAAGACCCGGTTCTAAGCCGTAAAGCATGGCACACTTGAACTATAGAGTAGTCATCAGCTCGCTTTGCGACGTTCATAACTTCGCTCGGCATCCGCAGCAGAACTGTCACCCAGCGGTGCTTCCGGGGCGTAATTTTTCTATGCAGCAATGAGGATAATCCTCGTTACGGACCCAGTCCGTGTAATTGCTACCATCATCTTTCAACTTTGCTTTCTCAAGGAACGATTAAAATTCAACGGAACAACAAAGACGAGCCATCTATCTACATTAAACATAGACAAGCAAAATACTATCGGTACTAAGTTCATGATAAATTTAAGTTCAATTAATCATATTAAAAAACTCCCACTTAGAGACATCTCTCTAGTCATCTAAGTGATCACGTGATCCAAATCAACTAAACCATGTCCGATCATCACGTGAGGCGGAGTAGTTTCAATGGTGAACATCACTATGTTGATCATATCTACTATATGATTCACGTTCGACCTTCGGTCTCCGTGTTCCGAGGCCATATCTGTTATATGCTAGGCTCGTCAAGTTTAACTCGAGTATTCTGCGTGTGCAACTGTTTTGCACCGTTGTAGATGGACGTAGAACTTATCACACCCGATCATCACGTGGTGTCCGGGTACTCTGAACTTTGGCAGCGGTGCATACTCGAGGAGAACACTTCTTGATAATTTTAGTGAGAGATCATCTTATAATGCTACCGTCAAACAAAGCAAGATAAGATGCATAAAGGATAAACATCACATGCAATCAATATAAGTGATATGATATGGTCATCATCATCTTGTGCTTGTGATCTCCATCGCCAAGCACCGTCATGATCACCATCGTCACCGGCGCGACACCTTGATCTCCATCGTAGCATCGTTGTCGTCTCGCCAACTATTGCTTCTACGACTATCGCTACTCCTTAGTGATAAAGTAAAGCAATTACATGGCGTTGCATTTCATACAATAAAGCGACAACCATATGGCTCTCGCCGATTGCCGATAACTCGGTTACAAAACATGATCATCTCATACAATAAAGTATAGCATCACGTCTTGACCATATCACATCACAACATGCCCTGCAAAAACAAGTTAGGCGTCTTCTACTTTGTTGTTGCAAGTTTTACGTGGCTGCTACGGGCTGAGCAAGAACCGTTCTTACCTCGCATCAAAACCACAATGATACTTCGTCAAATTGACTCGTTTAACCTTCTCAAGGACCGGGCGTAGCCACACTCGATTCAACTAAAGTGAGAGAGCAGACACCCGCCGGTCACCTTTAAGCAATGAGTGCTCGGGCGGTGAAACCAGTCTCGCGTAAGCGTCGCGTAATGTCGGTCCGGGCCGCTTCATCTCACAATACCGCTGAACCAAAGTATGACATCTTTGGTAGGCAGTATGACTTGTATCGTCCACAACTCACTTGTGTTCTACTCGTGCATATGACATCAACGCATAAAACCAGGCTCGGATGCCATTGTTGGGGAACGTAGTAATTTCAAAAATTTCCTACGATCACGCAAGACCATGGTGATGGCATAGCAACGAGAGGGGAGATGTCCGTCCACGTACCCTCGTGAGACCGAAAGCGAAGCGTTATAACAACGCGGTTGATGTAGTCGTGACGTCTTCACGATCCGACCGATCCAAGCACCGAGCGTCACGGCACCTCCGAGTTCGCACACGTTCAGCTCGATGACGATCCCGGACCGATCCAGCAAAGTGTCGGGATGAGTTCCGTCAAGACGACGGCGTGGCAGGACGATGTTGATGCTCCACCGACGCAGGGCTTCGCCTAAGCTCCATGACGATATGACTTCTCCGGTGCAGGGCTTCGCCTAAGCTCATGACGATATGACCGAAGTGGAATATGGTGGAAGGGGCACCGACACGGCTAAGGAAAGATCCGTAGATCAACTTGTGTGTCTTGGGGTGCCCCCGCCCGTGATATAAAGGAGCCAAGGGGAGGTGGCGGCCCTAGGGGAGGCGCACAAGGAGGAGTCCTACTCCCAGGGAGTAGGACTCCCCCTCTCCTAGTTGGACTAGGATTGGAGGAGGGGAAGAGGGAAGGCGCCCCCCTTCCTTGTCCTATTCGGACTAGAGGGGGGGGGGCGCAGCCCACCTTGGCCTGCCCTTCCTCTTCTCCCATGGCCCATTAAGGCCCATGGACCTCCGGGGTTCGGTAACCTCCGGTACTCGATAAAATCCCGATTTCACCGGAACACTTCCGATGTCCAAATGTAGGCTTCCAATATATCAATCTTTATGTCTCGACCATTTCGAGACTCCTCGTCATGTCCGTGATCACATCAGGGACTCGAACAACCTTCGTGCATCAATACTTATAAACTCATTATGAACTGTCATCGAAGCGTTAAGCGTGCGGACCCTACGGGTTCGAGAACTATGTAGACATGACCTAGAACCATTCTCGGTCAATAACCAATAGCGGAACCTGGATGCCCATATTGGTTCCTACATATTCTCTGAAGATCTTTATCGGTCAAACCGCATAACGACATCGTTGTTCCTTTGTCATTGGTATGTTACTTACCCGAGATTCGATCGTCGGTATCCAATACCTAGTTCAATCTAGTTCATGGTAAGTCTCTTTACTCGTTCCGTAATACATCATCTCACAACTAACTCATTAGTTGTAATGCTTGCAAGGCTTAAGTGATGTGTATTACCGAGAAGGCCTAGAGATACCTCTCCGATAATCGGAGTGACAAAACCTAATCTCAAATACGCCAACCCAACAAGTACCTTTGGAGACACCTGTAGTACTCCTTTATAATCACCCGATTACGTTGTGACGTTTGGTAGCACCAAAGTGTTCCTCCGTAAACGGAGTTGCATAATCTCATAGTTACAGGAACATGTATGGGTCATGAAGAAAGCATTAACATACTAAGCGATCAAGTGTTAAGCTAACGGAATGGGTCATGTCAATCAGATCATTCAACTAATGATGTGACCTTGTTAATCAAATAACAACTCCTTGTTCATGGTTAGGAAACATAACCATCTTTGATTAACAAGCTAGTCAAGTAGAGGCATACTAGTGACATACTGTTTGTCTATATATTCACACATGTATTATGTTTCCGGTTAATACAATTCTAGCATGAATAATAAACATTTATCATGATATAAGGAAATAAATAATAACTTTTATTATTGCCTCTAGGGCATATTTCCTTCAATTTGATGACCGAAGTTTGTTCGGAGTCCCGGATGAGATCACAGACATTACGAGGAGTCTCGAAATGATTGAGACGTAAAGATCGATATATTGGAAGGCTATATTCGGACATCGGAAAGGTTCTGAGTGGTTCGAGTATTTTTCGGAGTACCAGTGAGTTACGGGAATTCGCCGGGGGAAGTAGTGGGTCTTAATGGGCCATACGGGAAAGGAGAGAAGGGCCTCAAGGGGTGGCCATGCCCCCCCCATGGGCTGGTCCGAATTGGACTAGGAGGGGGCGGCGCCCCCCTCCTTCCTTCTCCCCTCCTCCTCCTTCCCTCCTTCTCCTAAGAGAAATAGGAAAGAGGAGGGGAATCCTACTTGGACTGGGGAGTCCTACTAGGATTCCCCACACCTGGCGCGCCCCCCTAGGGCCGGCCACCTCTTCCTCCCCTCCTTTATATACGTGGCCAGGGTGCACCTCATAGACAGACAAGTTGATCTTTAGCCGTGTGCGGTGCCCCCCTCCACAGTTTTCCACCTCGGTCATATTGTCGTAGTGCTTAGGCGAAGCCTTGCGTCGGTAACTTCATCATCACCGTCACCACGCCGTCGTGCTGACGAAACTCTCCCTCGGCCTCAACTGGATCAAGAGTTTGAGGGACGTCACCGAGCTGAATGTGTGCAGATCACGGAGGTGTCGTGCGTTCGGTACTTGGATCGGTTGGATCGCGAAGACGTTCGACTACATCAACTGTGTTACTAAACGCCTCCGCTTTCAGTCTACGAGGGTACGTGGACACACTCTCCCTACTCGTTGTTATGCTTCTCCTAGATAGATCTTGCGTGATCGTAGGATTTTTTTTGAAATACTACGTTCCCCAACAAATCTTTCATCTGATTCATCCAGCAAAACCTAATGGTATCACCAAGTGAGAGAGTAACTATGTTGCACCTAGGCTAGGCCAGAATCGTGTGAAGTGGCACACATACTTTTGGAATCATGCAAGTTGGTGCATTGCTGGGCGACGGGTTCATGAGCAAACTGTGTTTATACATGATAACATAGCACAAGTTGGGTGATCTTGGCATTCCAACGCGGTACTCATCCTTCAAACATAGCTCAATGTTTGCTAGATCTTTTAGGAATTATTGTTCACATGAGACAATGAAATAAATCAAACATACTTTGTACTAATACCAATCATTTTCAGTGATTCAACGACCCAAGGATGCTATCAGAAGAGAGTAGTCTTGCACCGACGGCTTCTATCATGGTAAAAGATAGCCTGGCCTACCTTTATTTTATTACCACACAATATTTGAATGCACTTGATGATTCAAGAGTCGGGAAGCCATCTGGAAACAGTTGCACAGGTTTGTTCAACCAGTTTGGTTGGCGTACCAATAACAGATTATGTGGGTGAGTTATGCAATCATGTTTCTAACCCTTATGTTTGTGTTTTGCCATAAACTTTTTCATTATTGATGACTTGGACTTACTTTATGGTAATGGTTGTCTGCATCGTATGATGTAGAGCTCGGGGCTATCCCCTTTTGAAAAAATGGATGATACAAGAGTTAGAATGGACCAGAGCAATACTAGTTGGTATTCATGTGGTCAACCCAACAGTGTTCTTTCACATGATGGTGGCTGAGCTAACATGGTGTATACAATGTATCAAGTGATGAACCATAGAGAAAATGATGCTTAAATGTGAACACGTATAAAATGTATACAAGTTCTACATATCACCCACAAAAAGCAAGCTATACACATAGTGTCACTACTTTTTTTAGAACCACAGTGACACTACTAGTGCACATAGATTGTGGCAATGGAAAACCCAAAGTTAATGGGTGCTTCTACTCTACCAGGAAGTTGTTGGGCCCCCAAATGCAAGGGTTCCCTGTCCTCAAGGTTTATGGAAACAACATGAGCTAGGTGATTACCATCAATGATTAGTACCTACACACACAATGCAAAACCTCGTTGTGCCCCTAGCGAAACTAGCGAGGTTGTCAGTCTCAGTAGTCTGCTACTCCCTCCGTTTCTTTTTAGTCTGCATATAAGATTTGGTCAAAGTCAAACTTTGTAAAATTTGACTAGCTTTATAGGAAAAGATATCAACATTCACACTATGAAATCAAAGTTATTACATGCATTTTGGACTTAATTTTCATAGAATATATAACTTTTGTATTGTAGATGTTGATATTTTTTCTATAAAGTTAGTCAATCTTGACGAAGTTTGACTTTGACCAAATCTTATATGCGGACTAAAAAGAAACGGAGGGAGTAGTTACAAAAGAAAGTAAACACAATGGTGGAAGGATTGTATGGAGTTTAAAGGAAAAATAAATGCAAGGAAATAAAAGAGCGAGGATTAAGATTGAAAACTTTATGGAAGGAGATAGACCGGGATCCATAGGCTCACTAGGGTTTGATCCCTGGTTCCTACCCCTTTTCTCCCCTTTTTCTCAGTAGGAAGCGCGTCTCCTCCTCCCGCACGCGCTAATGGGTCGGTGATAACCCACAAGTATAGGGGATCAATTGTAGCCTCTTTCTATAAGTAAGAGTGTCGAACCCAATGAGGAGCTAAAGGTGGAACGAATATTCCCTCAAGTTCTATCGACCACCGATACAACTCTACGCACGCTTGACGTTCGCTTTACCTAGAACAAGTATGAAATTAGAAGTACTTTGTAGGTGTTTTTGGGTAAGCTTGCAAGAAAGTAAAGAGCACGTAAATAAAGACTAGGGGCTGTTTAGATAAAGACACAACTAAATTAGTTTTAGTAGAGAGCTTTTTGTCACGAGAAAGTTATTTGTCCCTAGGCAATCGATAACTAGACCGGTAATCATTATTGCAATTTTATTTGAGGGGGAGGCATAAGCTAACATACTTTCTCTACTTGGATCATATGCACTTATGATTGGAAATCTAGCAAGCATCTGCAACTACTAAAGATCATTAAGGTAAAACCCAACCATAGCATTAAAGCATCAAGTCCTCTTTATCCCATACGCAAACAACCTACTTACTCGGGTCTGTGCTTCTGTCACTCACGCCACCCACCATAAGCAAATCATGAACATATTGCAAACCCTACAGCAGGAATCCCTCACGCTTGCGCGACATGGAGAGCACCATAGGACAGCACCAATAATAAAACATACAACTCAAACCAATCTTGATCATCAAATAGCCCATAGGACAAAACGGATCTACTCAAACATCATAGGATAGCCATACATCATTGGGAAATAATATATAGCGTTGAGCACCATGTTTAAGTAGAGATTACAGCGGTAAGAGAGAGGTTACACCGCTGCATAGAGGGGGAAGAGTTGGTGATGATGGCGGTGAAGTTGTTGGTGAAGATTGCGGTGATGACGATGGCCACGCATGGCGTTCGGCGCCACCGGAAGAGAAGGGAGAGGGCCCCCGCCTTCTTCTTCTTCCTTGACCTCCTCCTAGATGGGAGAAGGGTTTCCCCTCGGTCCTTGGCCTCCATGGCGTGGGAGGCGAGAGCCCCTCCGAGATTGAATCTGTCTCTCTGTTTCTGCGTTCTCGTCTGCGCCCTTTCACCGCTTTGTATATATATGGAGATTAAGTAACTCGATTGGACTGAAACCTTCGTCGTGATTTTTTACCAAAAATTAGCTTTCTTGCGGCGAAGAAGGGCATCAACCGCCTTACGGTGGCCCACGAGGGTCGGGCGCGCCAGGGGCGGGGCCCCGCCTCGTGGCCACCTCGGCGCAAATCTCTCGTGGATTTTTCTTCCGAATTTTCCAAATATTCCAAAAATAAGCTCCGTCGTTTTATCCCATTTGGATTCCGTTTGATATGGATATTCTGCGAAACATAAAACATGCAACAAACAGAACTGCTTTGGGCCTTTGTATCAATATGTTAGTCCCAAAAATAGTATAAAAAGTTGCCAAAAAGTATATGAAAGTTGAAAAATATTGGCATGGAACAACCAAAAATTATAGATATGACGGAGACGTATCAGCCGGCCCATGTACGGGTGGTAGCGCCCCTGTTTTCTATTTCGTTTTATCCTTTTCACTTTTTCATTTTTGTTTTTGTTTTTGTTTTTTCCTTCTTTAAGTTAATTAGAGATTTTCAAAAGAACCAAATTTCAAAAAGTTGCTAGCTTTAAAAATATATTGAGAAATCGTAAACTGTTTGTGAATTCAAAAAATATTTCAAAAATCATAAAATGTTCATGATTTCAAAAATTGTTCGCAAATTATAAAGACATTTACAATCTCTAGATGTTGAAATAAAAAATGTTCATGATTTTTAAAAAATAATCCAGTATTCAAAACTTATTCTGGAAATAGAAAAAATGTACACGAAATTTTAGAAAATATTTCCAAAAATTAAAACAGATCCGTAAATAATGAACAAAACGAACCATCGCTTGTGTAGAAGTTTTATTAGAGAATCATTAGAGATCGTTTTATGATTTTATTTAGTCCCTTGCATCGTGTTTAAAAAAAGGTTTCCATGTTTCATACAACGCAGAGCCCAAAAAAATTGACACAACTTCCTATAGGTTAGTTTTTATAAGCTATATAAAAATAAATAAATGTCTATCTTGCCTTCATACACAACTATGTTTATTCTGGTACCAAGATACTGGTTATGGTAAACACCGCTACGCTAGGTCAAGATGAGACACATCATTCATCAGTCTAGCTCAAGCAGGGTCCATCAATGCAATTTGCTCAGCCAAAAAATACTTCGTTGTGGTGCCTTAGGAAGTCAACTCGTCATCAGACCATCACATTTGTTGTTTTTGAAATGATTTTTTAGAAGTCCCTTATTTCATCATGACATCACTTAGACATAGTTTGTGAAATGATATTTTAAAAATCCTTATCTCATCCTGGCATTTGATTCAGACTTTTTTTATATCTACCACACCTTTCTTTTTTGCATGGTAATACATTGATGTCTACTACACAACCTTCTTCTTGTAGACATTGTTGGGCATCCAAGTGCAGAGGTTTGTAGG
Organism: Aegilops longissima; assembly: GCA_021605205.1. Lineage (NCBI taxonomy): Eukaryota > Viridiplantae > Streptophyta > Magnoliopsida > Poales > Poaceae > Aegilops > Aegilops longissima. Next base: position 100,230,998 of record CM038676.1, on the reverse strand, counting down.
ACAGTAGCAAATCTCCCTCAAGTGGATGACCTAAGGTTTATCAATCCGTGGGAGGCGTAGGATGAAGATGGTCTCTCTCAAGCAACCCTGCAACCAAATAACAAAGAGTCTCTTGTGTCCCCAACACACCCAATACAATGGTAAATTGTATAGGTGCACTAGTTCGGCGAAGAGATGGTGCTACAAGTGCAATATGGATGGTAGATATAGGTTTTTGTAATCTGAAAATATAAAAACAACAAGGTAACTAATGATAAAAGTGAGCACAAACGATATTGCAATGCATTGAAACAAGGCCTAGGGTTAATACTTTCACTAGTGCAAGTTCTCTTAAAAATAATAACATAATTGGATCATATAACTATCCCTCAACATGCAACAAAGAGTCACTCCAAAGTCACTAATAGCGGAGAACAAACGAAGAGATTATGTTAGGGTACGAAACCACCTGAAAGTTATCCTTTCTGATCGATCTATTCAAAAGTCCGTAGTAAAATAAAACGAAGTTATTCTTTCCGTTCAATCTATCATAGAGTTCGTACTATAATAACACCTTAAGACACAAATCAACCAAAACCCTAATGTCACCTAGATACTCCAATGTCACCTCAAGTATCCATGGGTATGATTATACGATATGCATCACACAATCTCAGATTCATCTATTCAACCAACACAAATAACTTCAAAGAGTGTCCCAAAGTTTCTACCAGAGAGTCAAGACGAAAACGTGTGCCAACCCCTATGCATAAGTTCACAAGGTCACTGAACCCGCAAGTTCATCACCAAAACATACATCAAGTGGATCACGTGATATCCCATTGTCACCACAGATAAGCACATGCAAGACATACATCAAGTGTTCTCAAATCCTTAAAGACTCAATCCCATAAAATAACTTCAAAGGGAAAACTCAATTCATCACAAAGAGATAGAGGGGGAGAAACATCATAAGATCCAACTATAGTAGCAAAGCTCGCGGTACATCAAGATCGTGCCAAATCAAGAACACGAGAGAGAGATCAAACACATAGCTACTGGTACATATCCTCGGCCCCGAGGGTGAACTACTCCCTCCTCGTCATGGAGAGCGTCGGGATGATGAACATGGCCACCAGAGAGGGATTCCCCCCTCCGGCAGGGTGCCAAAACGGGTCTAGATTGGTTTTCGGTGGCTACAGAGGCTTGCGGCGGCGGAACTCCCGATCTAGGTTATTTTCTGGAGGTTTCTGTATTTCTAGGAATTTTTGGCGTAGGTCTCACGTCAGGGGTGAAAGGACATGCGGTGCCCCCATGTGTGGTTTTGGTAATTGATGACAATCTCTATGGACTAACGGTTGCCTTGAGTTATACTTGAAGGATTTGTCCATAGGATTGTCTTGAAGTCCATGTGTTGGTTTCAAGGAGTTTATGAGATGGCCAAAGTTCTTTTCAAGGAATTATCCAAAGATTGGTCATGTGAGAGTTGAGCTTATTGCAAGCATGTCTTGAAGAAGAAGATTGTGTGAACATTCAAGTTTACCTTCAAGACATCATCCTAATGAAGAGAGTTGGAAAGATTCAAGGTTGATCAAGACTAAATACAGAGAGTGATTCAAGTTGATCAACACACAAAGTGCACAAGTTGTACCGAGAGGGACCAAGTGATCCCATGGTATGGTAAGCATTTTCCATTACGCTTTGTGTACTAACCCATTGTCTACGTGAGAGTTCTTTGTGGAGTTAGGTATGTTTCCATGGTCTTGCGTCAAGAGGAAGATCTCATACAACCCATGGAGGATGACATCAAGTGATGATCATCATCAATTTTGCAGTGTGCAAGTTCAAGTGGAGCAACACGAAGAGTGGCTCATCCATAATGGAGTATGGGGGAGCAATCAAGCTTGAAGCTTGCCGTCCATTGTGGTGTCAATGGAATTGTGAAGATGTGCCGAAGAGTGGCTCACCCATAGTGGAGTATGGGGGAGCAATCAACTAGTCTTCATCGAGCCAACACAATCAAGAAAGGTGGTCCAACTTGAGGAAGTCAAGATCATCATCATCTAGCTCAAGTGGACTATGTGCAAGGCAAATGTTTGCCCTTGATAGATTTTCTATTTTACCGGTCTCATAGTGGTAGTTGGGAGACTGGGTTGTAGGATCGATTGTCGTACTATCAAGGGGGGCTCTCTAGTGAGTAGCTTGATCGTATCGTTCGTCGAGAGCTCAAACCATTGCATCCTTGCATCACCTCTCTTGGTTCTTGTTTGGTTATTTTCCTTGTGAGATTTGGATCTGATGGTCATCTTCTTGACCAGCTCGAGTTCATCAAAAACCGATTTCTTATGCACCTTCTTTTGTGTTTTCGGTGTTGGAGTTTTTACCGATCTTATTTGAGAAAGGGTTCTCACCATTTTATTTTGGGTATTTTCTCAGTTGCTATTTCTTGATATTTCTATCAAGATTGTGTTTGCTCTTGTCATTAGCTTTCCAACAAACTTGATTTCGTCGAATTCGGAGCTCGTATGCGAAAGTTTGGCTGTTTTGATATTACCTGTTTTACATAGAGAAGTTGTACCACCCCATAGAGAGGTTGTACCGGTTGACCGGTACAACCGGTGTTTGGAGCGGTTGTACCGCTCCAGAATTGGTCCGGAGGTTGTACCGGCCATGTACCACTCTACCACCGGACTAGTTTCTGTTGTGGTGCGGTTGTTGGGCGGTTGTGGGCCGGTTGTACCGCTTATTGCCTGTTACCGGTTGTATCGGTGCTCTTAGTGGTTGTACCGCTCCTATGATATTCTGCACATAACGGGCAGATTTGTGGGGACCTATTTAAGGGGGTCTTCTTCCCCAATGGTTCTCTAACTCTTGAGCTGGTTTTTGCCCCCATTGTTGACCTTCTTTGAGCTTGCTAACTCTCAATCCCTCCATGGATTCTTGCTAGTTTTTGAGGGAAAAGAGAGAGGAGATCTAGATTCACACTTCCACCAATCACTTTCTCCTCTATGTGAGGGGAACCCCTTGGATCTAGATCTTGGAGTTCTTGGTGTTCTCCTTCTTGTTCTTCCTCTCACTTTCCTCCCTAGCATTAGTTGCTTTGGTGGGATTTGAGAGAGAAGGACTTGGGCACTCTGTGTGCCCTTGCCATTGCATTTGTGCATCGGTTTGAGTTCTCCACGGTGATACGTGGAAGTTACAAGTTGAGAAGCTTATTACTCCTGGGTGCTTGGTACCCTTGAGCTTGTTCCTCTTGGGTGCTTGGGCACCCTAGGCAGTTAGTGGTGTTGAAGCTCAATCATTGTGGTGTAAAGCTTGGGCAAGCGTCGGGTCTCCAATTAGGTTGTGGAGATCGCCCGAGCAATTTGACGGTACCGTGACCGCCCCAAGGGTTGCCAAAGTGTACGGGTTGGTGATCGCCCCAAGGGTTGCCATTTATGCAGGTTCGGTGACCGCCCCAAGGGTTGCCATTTTCTGGGTTCGGTGACCGCCTCAAGGGTCCCTTAGTGGAATCATGGCATCTTGCATTGTGCGAGGGCGTGAGGAGATTACGGTGGCCCTAGTGGCTTCTTGGGGAGTATTGTGCCTCCACACCGCTCCAAACGGAGATTAGCATCCGCAAGGGTGTGAACTTCGGGATACATCGTCGTCTCCACGTGCCTCGGTTATCTCTTACCCGAGCCCTTTACTTATGCACCTTACTTTGTGATAGCCTTATTGTTTCTTGTCATATATCTCGCTATCACTTAGTTGTTTATCTTGCTTAGCATAAGTTGTTGGTGCACATAGGTGAGCCTAGTTGTTGTAGGTTTTGTGATTGACAAATTAACCGCTAGGTTTATTCCGCATTTGTTCAAGCCTAAATCGTAATTATTTTAAAGCGCCTATTCACCCCCCCCCCCACTAGGCGACATCCACGATCTTTCAAGGGGGGTCTCTGAGTCGTCCATGAGATAGGGGCCCACGCCCAGGGTGTAGGGCGCGCCTCCCACCCTCGTGGACAGCCCGGGACTCTTCTGGCCCAACTCTTTTACTCCGGGGGCTTCTTTTGGTCCATAAAAAATCATCAAAAATTGGCACGTCAATTGGACTCCGTTTGGTATTCCTTTTCTGCGATGCTCAAAAACAAGGAAAAAACAGAAACTGGCACTAGGCTCTAGGTTAATAGGTTAGTCCCAAAAATCATATAAAATAGCATATAAATGCATATAAAATATCCTAGGTGGATAATATAATAGCATGGAACGGTCAAAAATTATAGATACGTTGGAGACGTATCATACGTGTTTCATTCATATCATAAGGAACAAAGTACAAATCATGTAAAGACCGACATGACAAAACTGAAAAGATAGCAGAAAATCTCTAAGCTTGACACCAACGCTCATCATCTGCCTTCGGCACCACCACAACAGCCATCGAAGAAAAGAATGACGAATCACCTCCTCACCCGAGCTCGACGCGACTCCATCACTGATATGCAGCTTTGCGGACCTTCAAGGTGGCTCACCAAAAGTGAAGCCCTTGTCGTTGAATGAATCAGAGGGGGGCAACACCCCGGACACGCCATCGAACTCCAGATCTGGCACCCCACCACGACTAACACTAAAAAAAAGACACATCCGTGACATTTTGGGCCGAACGAAAAAAATTATGTCATAATTATGACACTTCTATGACGATAATTGTGACAAAACCCGGTATCATCATAGATGTGGTGGGCTCCTACTTCTATGACAAAAATCATGAGAAAATGGGCTATTCGTCACAGGCGGGCGGAGACGCTTGTTGCATGACATTCTTTGGGCCGTCCATGACGGAAAAAACCGTGGTAGAAGCGAGGAGAGGAAAATTTCGGGGAGTTGCGGTTACGGTGGGAGGTCGGGGGCGAAGCGATGCGCGTTTTTCTCGTGACACGTCTGTGCGTGTGTGCGGCGTTAGCTCTAATCGAACCCGAGCGAGGCGTTAGGCTCTAAGCGAACCGGCGATTACCTGCGAGCTACGCGTTCTTGAACTCGAGCAATCGATCGATGGTCGTTAATCGAACCCGATCGGCGATTCGCCGCTCTGCGCTGGCGAAGCCGATCGATCTTGCCTGGGATGAACAATGGCGTTGCGGGGTTTTTGGATGAGCAGTGGCGGTGGCGTTTGCCTCTCGATGAACAGGACCCGTGGTGTGGAGGGCTGGATAAGCGATGAGCGGTGGAGGGTGCCGTGGAGGGTGGTTGAGCAGGACCCGTGGTGTGGAGGGCTGGATGAGCAGATGAGCGGTGGAGGGTGGTTGAGCGATGGCGGTGGAGTAGCGCGGTGGAGGTGGATGAGCAGAGGCCGTGGAGGTGGAGGAGGTCGACGGTGGCAGTGGAGGTGGAGGAGGTCGACGGTGGAGATGAACAGTATCCCATGGAGTCCGTTTTGCGACGCCACACCCTCCCGATGAACGGGACCCCGTTTCGACCGTAGGAGGTCCGTTTAAATCCGTTTTGCGATCGCCACACCCTCCCGATCAACGGGACCCCGTTTGACCGTAGGAGGTTCGTTTAAATCCGTTTTGCGAGACGCCACACCCCTCCCGATCAACAGGACCCCCGTCGAACGTAGGAGGCCCGTTTCGTTCGTTTTGCGGTATGCCACACCCCTCTCGATCAACAGGACCCCCGTTTCGACCGGAAGAGGTTCGTTTCCTCCGTTTTGCGGTACGCCACACCCCTCCCGATCAACAGGACCCTGTTCCGAATGTAGGAGGTCCATTTCCTCCGTTGTGCGGTACGCTAGGCCTCGTTTCCATCGCCTGTTCCGTCCAAGCCCTCCTGATGAACACGATCACGCATTCCGTTATGACCCAGCCGGTTGGCTCCCCATGAACACGACGACGATGTTGTTTCACCGTTCGACCCGACCATGTACGTAAGCGGTAGGCGTTGAGACCCCTTGGTATGTACACATACGCGGTAGTATTTTCTTTCTTGCACCACGGCGTTATGCGTGCGTGTACATGCTACGTGCGGCGCCTCTAATCGACACGCGCCGATAAGTATATTTCACATATATAATTTTGGTACTCAAATGTAGCATCTATCGTGATATATCCAGTCCATTCTTGCCATGATTGATTGAATATTGCTTGATAATCATAAAAAAGATCATTTACTAGTCTTTGGTCTATCTTGCAGAAATGTGCGCAAAGGCACCAATAATCGTCAAGATTCTGTCTAGGTGGTTATCGAGAAGAGTGAAGAAAAGAAGAGAAGGAAGAAGATACTTGAGTGAGATGAAAAGAAGTAACCAGGGGGCTTGCTAAAGAAGTGAGAGGACCTTCTTGTGAAGAAAGAAGAGAAGGAGGAGGGCTAATGTGAAAAGTTTGCAGATCAGGGAGGGGATCAAAATCCCTAGATCGGCTCCATTCCCCTTCGGGCCTGGCAACACCTCTCCTTCCCCATCTCCTTCTCCACCACCGGCCGCCGCCGCGGCCAGGCCGGCGTGGCGGTGCGCCTTCTAGCCATCCACCGCGCCCTCTCTACCAGGCACCGCATCACCACCTCCAACACCACCGCGCCGCCGCCACAGCACCACCACATCCAGCACCTCCCTCCAGCCCGCGCAACCCTGCCTCGCCCTGCTTCTTCTTCCCCTCGACCTCCTGCTACTACTACTCCCTCTTTTCCTCTTCCTTCACCTGCTGCGATCTCTCTCTCTCTCCCACATCTTTGCTGCTGCCCCTGCTGAACCCTCCACGCTGCTGCTGCTCCTTCTTCTCCCCAAAACTGCTGTTGCTCCCTCTCCTCACGTCCCTGCTGCTGCATCTTCTTTCTTCCTTGAACCCCTACTACTGCTGCTGCTCCCTCTCCCACGAACCTGCTGCTGCTCTTCTCTCCTTGCTGCTCCTAGTTCCTCTCTGAACCAAAACTGCTGCTGCTTCTCTCCTCTCTTACTTCTTGCAAATTTCTGAAAACTGCTAGGTGAACCTTGTGTAATATTCAGATTTGTGCCTTGAGATGCTTATGTAATATTCAGATTTGAAGTGTACTTGCAATCTGCTGTTTGCTCTGTTTAAGAACTTGTATAATAAAGTGTATGTGTTTTGAGATCTGACTAGTTGAGGCTTTGTTACTTTGAGAGATACTTGATCTATTATATTTTGGTTCTGTCAATTAGTATTCTGCTAGTATATGTGTGTGTGTGTGTGTGTAATTCATCAAAAATATTGTTGTGTGCTGATGATTAATGTCCAGTTTACTGTTCCTGCGATATATACATATGTGTGTTTGTGATGTGATACATATATACCTGTGATTTTATTTTGTAGTGAGACTGCTCTTTGTGAAGTCAGAGGTGTGATTGTTTTTAATCTCAAGTTCAATGTGCTAGCTATGTACCAGTGACATATGTGACATGTATATGTGATGTGAAATAATTGTATGATGTCCCTAATCTTGTTCCTTCCGCGTGTCTTATACTTGCTAGTTTTATATACATATATGTGTTCTTGTCTTGTTAGTTCCCTTTGTTGAAGTTGTCCCCCTGTAGTTTTTATTTCTCAAGTTCTAGGAAAACACCAAAAAGATAGTAAGTAATATCTGAGCCTCCCTTTGCTATTTTGCATTTTCTTTGTGGATTATCTTCGGGAACAATCATTGTTAGTTTAGATTCTTATTTTCTGCATTTATCTCTTAAAATTGTGCTACCTAGCTTTAGCCGAGCATAGTCGTCGTCGCCTAGTCCCTGTGGAGAACACGACATCCGTAGTTTGGGGCGTAAAAACCCTGCTATTCTTTCAATCGATCATTTTGGCGCCGTTGCCAGGGATTAGCGTCGAGCGATTGTGCGAAGCTATAGACTAGGCTTAGTATAGTTTTAGTTTAAATTTCCAGTCAAATTTATCTCTGTGTTTCTTTTACCTTTTTACTTTTTGTTGCTTCGGCTTATTAGGATACTAACCCTCTCACCAATGTTTGATGTTTGTGAGCGTGTGTAGGATATCTTATTATTTGTAGGCTTATTGACAGTTGCATTTGAACATATGGCTTTAGTACGTGATCTTTGGTTGCCAAGTAGTTTGGACACGATGACAGGGCCAATTTGGCCATCTATTGAGGCCGAAAATTTTGAGTTGAGGCCTGGACTTATTGCTCTCGTCTTGCAGAATCAGTTTAGAGGATTACCCAATGAAGACCCTCATGAGCACATTAGTAATGTTCTGGAATATGCCAATACAGTCCAGTATCATGGCGTTTCCCAAGATGCTATCAAGTGTATGTTGTTCACATTCTCTCTCAGAGATGCTGCTAAGGACTGGTACTATTCTTTGCCATCAAGATCATACACTTGGGGTGATATTTCACAAGCTTTCCTGCATAGATATTTTCCACTTTACAAGCAAGCTGCGATTCGTGACCAGATCCTCAGTTTTGCGCAAGATGGTAGTGAGAACTTGTCTGCAGCTTGGGAGAGATATAAGTATTTGCTTAGAAAATGTCCTAATCATGGGCAAAAGGATTGGTTAGTGCTTCAGATATTCTATAGAGGGCTGACACATGCTTCAAGAGATCTTATTGATATGTCAGCTGGTGGAACAATCATGAACAAGACCGTTGAGGATGCAATTATTCTCATTGAGAGCATTGCCTTCCACCAAATGCAATGGAGTTATGAAAGGCCTAGTTCAAATCCGAAGGTTGCAAGCCGCGTGCAATCAGAAGCTGTGTGTTCCATAGGTGAACAGAAATCATCCATGGTGCCTAATATTCAAAACCAGCATTTTCATTCCGGGGACAACAACATTTCAGAACTGAATTAGATCCTCCATATAGAAAGATTGATCTTACTTCAATTATCCTTGATGATGATTATGATATTTTTCAAGATGATGCAACTACTGTAGATCAGATGGAAACCACAGTAGCAGATCCAATACCTCATGGCAATGAAACTGTCCAGAATGAGTCAAAGTTGCAAGATGTTTATGAGGAACCTACTCTGATTGATGCTAAGTTGAGACAGCAAGATATGGAGAAATTCACTTGTGTTAGTCAACTATGTGACTGGTGGAATTTAGTCGTGTCACCAATTGCCCACACTTGTGTTACAACTGTATCTGGGCTATTTGTCAAGAAGAAATCATTAGCTCCACCGGTGGTTGCCTCTATCACAGTTAAAGAGAGTATCTCAGAGAAGAATAGTGAAGATGAGATTCCAACCCCTGCACATACAACTAAGCAAGTCGGAGACAATCCAAGGAGAGAGATACAAGAGGTTGAGTCAAATTTAGAAGAGTTGATACTTCAATATCCTGAGAAGATCCCACGTGTTGCTGAGCTGCATGACTGGTGGAAGTCATCAGTGTCACTGTTGAAGCTTAGCAGTGATGGTGATGAGGAGAACATTGCTCAGAAAGACAGCGAGGTAGTGATCTCAGCACCCCTACCAGATCATGTTAGTGAATATTCACAGATGGGGACACTTCAGACTCAATTAAGTGTTGCTGGTAGTAGCACCATAGAAGATCCAGAGGAAGAGAGTCCTCAACTTGAAGAAGATTTACAAGAAGACAAGGAACAAGTAGATCTAGAGTTGGAACAACCAAGCGATCAGGTTGAAGACCCAATGCCTACCTCTTCCGAAGAAGTAAAAGAAGCTGTTGTAGATGAAGATGAAGAACCTGAGATTCATTTGCCTATTGTCATACAAGAGCGTGATGTGTCAGGTTCATCCAATCCTCTTAATGATATGTCTTTGTATGATCTGTATGCTATTACTTTGCATTGCATGACACCATCAATTAAGCTAGACTTAAAAAACTGTTTGCTTGGACATGATCATACATACCCTGTTATTGGCATTTCTCTCATTTATGATGATGACACTTATTCTCCTCATGCTAGACCTATGCTTAATGATAAATATCATCCTCATGTTAGTATTGTGCTTGCTGATTCCTATCATACTCGTCATGTTTTATATTCCTATGCTTATATGATTGGATATTCGATTGACGACTTAGAGGGCATCTACCCTATCACTTGTAGTCATTGTTTGTATGAGTCCTATTTCAGGTTTTTGCTTGTGCACGAATCAATACATGCTGACCAGGTTCGAGGTGACATTCCTTGGGACCCCGGTGGATTCAGAGCATGGTGAAGGGGAGAAGAAAACGGCACACACGCGAGGATGGAGAGCAGGCATGAGGATAGAGAAGTAAAAAGAGAAGAGCTGCAGCTTAGAGAGTGATCAAGCGAGTGCTACATGATCAAAGCCCGGTGAGCTGTTTTGTGTCCCATTCTGAAATTATCATCCATTGATGCTTGCTGAATTGAATTGCTATTTGGACTGCATATACCAGTAATGAAATGCTTTCAAGCTAAATTCTACTTTGGCATTTTGAGCTTGATGTGAATTAGTGTACCATGATTTCTGAATGCCTTGTAAACTAATGATCCACATAATGCCTGCTTTGCTGAAATTAGTGAGAACTATTAGTTTTGAGTGCTCAAATCCCTAGTACACTAGAAAACTTAATCATTTTCTGCTTTTACCTCGATACACCTAGATCATTAAGTGTCAGATGCTGAGTTTGTGCCTAATGTGTTCCCATTGAGAGCAATCACCTAACCACTATGGATTAGCATGCTATGTTCCCTGGATCGGTAGCATGTGAACCAGACATGGAGAAGTGATGATTCCTATTTTTGTGCTTATGTGTTGTTCATTTAAGATTAGTAATAATGAATATATAAGTCTGGCTACCTACAGTAGCATGTCATATTCCCGGGATCGGTGGCATGTGAAATCGGGTTAGCTTGGGCAGTAATTAATAATAATAAAAATGTAATTGTCGAACCAGGTGTATACCATGTTCTCGGGATCGGTGGTATGTTCCTTTGGGGAGACAAACAAAAAAATTAATAAAAATTGGTTGAGCCAGGTGTATACCATGTTCTCGGGATCGGTGGTATGTTCCTTCGGTGAGACTAATAAAATAATATGTGTGTTTCTTTCAAATTCAATAAGTGGTTCAACCACAAAGTCATATTTCTGCAAATAAGAGATTTAATTACAGTTCTTTTTGTTCTCGGGATCATGCTCTCTTTAGGAACCTTTTGGCACAATCATCATTTGAACTTGTTGATCCACATTTATCATTGTAAAAGTTTAAAATGGTCAAGTCTACTAGTATCCTACTGCTTTGAAGCATTCCTGACCATTGATTTTCACTAGCAAAGTTCAAAGCATGCTTTGTTTGGAGATCTACTTCACTTGGCATTCTCTAGTCAGTTCACTGTTCATGTTCTTGCTCTTGTCATATGCCTTTGCTTGAGGACAAGCAAAGATTTAAGTGTGGGGGAACTTGATAAGTATATTTCACATATATAATTTTGGTACTCAAATGTAGCATCTATCGTGATATATCCGTCCATTCTTGCCATGATTGATTGAATATTGCTTGATAATCATAAAAAAGATCATTTACTAGTCTTTGGTCTATCTTGCAGAAATGTGCGCAAAGGCACCAATAATCGTCAAGATTCTGTCTAGGTGGTTATCGAGAAGAGTGAAGAAAAGAAGAGAAGGAAGAAGATACTTGAGTGAGATGAAAAGAAGTAACCATGGGGCTTGCTAAAGAAGTGAGAGGACCTTCTTGTGAAGAAAGAAGAGAAGGAGGAGGGCTAATGTGAAAAGTTTGCAGATCAGGGAGGGGATCAAAATCCCTATATCGGCTCCATTCCCCTTCGGGCCTGGCAACACCTCTCCTTCCCCATATCCTTCTCCACCACCGGCCGCCGCCGCGGCCAGGCCGGCGTGGCGGTGCGCCTTCTAGCCATCCACCGCACCCTCTCTACCAGCCACCGCATCACCACCTCCAACACCACCGCACCGCCGCCACAGCACCACCACATCCAGCACCTCCCTCCAGCCCGCGCAACCCTGCCTCGCCCTGCTTCTTCTTCCCCTCGACCTCCTGCTGCTACTACTCCCTCTTTTCCTCTTCCTTCACCTGCTGCGATCTCTCTCTCTCCCACATCTTTGCTGCTGCCCCTGCTGAACCCTCCACGCTGCTGCTGCTCCTTCTTCTCCCCAAAACTGCTGTTGCTCCCTCTCCTCACGTCCCTGCTGCTGCATCTTCTTTCTTCCTTGAACCCCTACTACTGCTGCTGCTCCCTCTCCCACGAACCTGCTGCTGCTCTTCTCTCCTTGTTGCTCCTAGTTCCTCTCTGAACCAAAACTGCTGCTGCTTCTCTCCTCTCTTACTTCTTGCAAATGTGTGTGTGTGTGTGTGTAATTCATCAAAAATATTGTTGTGTGCTGATGATTAATGTCCAGTTTACTGTTCCTGCGATATATACATATGTGTGTTTGTGATGTGATACATATATACCTGTGATTTTATTTTGTAGTGAGACTGCTCTTTGTGAAGTCAGAGGTGTGATTGTTTTTAATCTCAAGATCAATGTGCTAGCTATGTACCAGTGACATATGTGACATGTATATGTGATGTGAAATAATTGTATGATGTCCCTAATCTTGTTCCTTCCGCGTGTCTTATACTTGCTAGTTTTATATACATATATGTGTTCTTGTCTTGTTAGTTCCCTTTGTTGAAGTTGTCCCCCTGTAGTTTTTATTTCTCAAGTTCTAGGAAAACACCAAAAAGATAGTAAGTAATATCTGAGCCTCCCTTTGCTATTTTGCATTTTCTTTGTGGATTATCTTCGGTAACAATCATTGTTAGTTTAGATTCTTATTTTCTGCATTTATCTCTTAAAATTGTGCTACCTAGCTTTAGCCGAGCATAGTCGTCGTCGCCTAGTCCCTGTGGAGAACACGACATCCGTAGTTTGGGGCGTAAAAACCGTGATATTCTTTCAATTGATCATGCGCGCCTCTACATCGACCAGTATATATGTATGTACACGTTCGCGACCAGAATGACAACGCTACGTACGCTTCGACCAGGTGGCAGGGAAAACATGATCATGCGCGCCTCTACATCGACCAGTATATATGTATGTACACGTTCGCGACCAGAATGACAACGCTACGTACGCTTCGACCAGGTGGCAGGGAAAACACGACATCCGTAGTTTGGGGCGTAAAAACCCTGATATTCTTTCAATTGATCATGCGCGCCTCTACATCGACCGGTATATATGTATGTACCGTTCGCGACCAGAATAGCGGCCTTCGTGCGCTTCGACCAGGTGGGTCCCGACGCGAGCACTTCCTTGCTGCGAAGATGTAGCTGGTGGGTCCCGGCGGTCGGGGCGAATCGCTTGTTTTTTTTGCCCGAACGCACTTCCTTGCGTGCGAACATGTAGCTGGTGGGTCCCAGCAGTCAGAGGGATGGCCTGGCCAGCGGTGGGAGTAGTAAAGGCGGTGAGGCCTCCGCGGGATCCTGACCGACCACGGGAGGCGGGAGCATGCGGCACGACCCGTGTTGCTTTGGCGGCCGGAGCCACGAAGACCGGAGGTTGAAGAAGCACTACGGTCGTTGGATGGACATCGTCGGTCCTTTGGAGCTAGAATCGTTCATATTGACTAAGTTGACAAAGCCCTCCGTCCCGTAAACTTAGTAGGCCCACAAGTCGACCTCCACCAAGGTAAGTCCCGGCTAGCGGGGAGTATTCATTTTTTTGTGCGTAATAAGGAGGCATTTCCGCGGGTCGAGTGACAATGGGGAACATTTTTTCACGAAATCTGAGACCCTTCCGGTGGGTGCCGGCTATCGGCGGAGGAATCATTATTTTGGCGTAATAAGGAGGCATTTTCTGTGTGGGCCCCTCATCGACCTCTTCCGATGGCTGTTGTTTGTTGACCATGTTGACCTCGCCATGCCGAGAGCACAAACGCGATGGGCGAGGCGAGGCCGGAAGAGAACCACGGGCCGTGAAGCCACCGCGTGGATGCCTGTTGAGGAGAACAATGGCCGATTGGTCGGTTCTTGGGTGAGGTGACTTGCCGGAAAATAACAGGATGTGTGGGTGGTTAGAGGGATGGCCCGGCGGCAGCACCGCCAGCCACGGGAGGAGGAAGCAGGAAGATCAGAGATTGAAGAAGCACGGCGGCCGTTGGATGGACATCCAACAGTCACTGCTGTGTGTTGACTAAGTTGACAAAGCCTTGCGTACGCGTAAAAAAAAATTAGGACAGCGTCATCGTCAACCTAGTAGGCCCGGAAGTCAGACTCCAAATCAGTGGAAAACAACATACAACCCTTTAGCAATTATTTTCAATAATTTACAGCCCATTTGCTAATTCTTAAGGATATTTGAAGCCCATATTCTTTTTATTAGCATTACAGACCATATATTCTGGGCACTGCTAAAAAATTCAACGAAATTTTGCATATTTCGGTGGGGTCCGAACTCTTTTAATCATGAAATTTCGAGTCACGTTAAAAATAATTTTCAAAAAATTATATCAAAATAAAATTCAAAAAAAAATTCTCCGCAAAAAAAAAAGAATGAAATTTAGAATCTTAACTAGCAAGATGCCCGTTCGTTTCACGGAACATGAAGATGCATTTGTATGAGTAGTTTATCTTGTGGGAGAAAAGATGTTATTTTAATGTAATTGCCAGTTGGCTTTGGTTTTTATAAGAGTAGAGAGTAGATAAATCCTGAAAAAAATGATATTTTAATGTAATTGCCGGTTGGCTTTGGTTTAAAAATTTACAGCCCATTCCTTACAACTTATAGCCCGTTTTACGGGAAGCCCGTTTCTTACTACTTACATCCCTCCTCGTCTTGAAAGATTTGCAGCCAAAGAGGCTGAGAAAAACAAGTAGGCCTCGGTTTTGGTATTCTCCAAAAAAAAACTGGGCTAGCCAATTTCAAAAAGAAAAAATATATCAACTGGGCTCGTCATGTGCTTAATAAAAGCGTGGCGTGGGCTAGACAGGCCACAGCCACCGCAATGTGTGAGTTGAGCTCCATCTCGAAACTGAAAAACAAGCTGGGCGAGCTGCTGGGTCCTGGTGTTATCCGCTCGTTGTGTAATTTTCTCGTTTATTGACTACATTGACAATGGCGTGGAACCTAGTTGTCAAACAATTAGGAGGAGTATTTTTTGACTTGTAATAACGAGGCACCTGCTGCGAAATGCAATGACCTGGTGGGTCCCTCTCGTCGACTTCCTCCACGTCACATCATCTCTGATTCCTCTTGGTTGTTGACCATGTTGACAACGTCGACGGCAGTGGCGGGCACAACAAGCTAACCAAGGCGGAGAACAACGGCAAGGCCTCGGGGACGGAGCGAGCAGCAGCCATGGAAGATCGGCGGTGTAGTGGCGGTGGAGAATCGAGGCAACAACATGCAAGTCAAGCATACAAATGGTACAAAAAGCCCAAGGATTAATTGTTCATCAAAATTTTAGACAAAACCCAGATTGAACATGGCGGTAACATCTAACCCAACCTGTTGGGGATACAACTCTTGAGTGTGAAACCATACTGGAGGGGCAGGTTACCCTAAATCCATGATCCGGCCCACGGAGGAGGCCCAGAGCCGAGGCGAATTAAGGTCCGTTTATGTAAACCGCCTTAGTGTTGTAACTTGTCTTTGTAAGATAAGAAAGAAGAGACCGAGCGGACACTTGTATGAGCGGATCGGGACTCTGAGACCGGCCGAGGCGTCAACCCGTGTATATAAGGGGCGACCGGCGGCGGATTAGGGCGAGACAATTCGAGGCTTAGGCGAAGCTATTGCTCCCTAGTCGCCGAAATCACATCAATCCCATCACAACTAGACGTAGGCCTTTCCTTCATCGAAGGGGCCGAACTAGTATAAACCTCCGTGTCTTGTGTCCGCTTTAACCCCTCTAAGTTAACCCGTTCGATGGCCCTGCGACTAAGTCCTTTCACGAGGACATTTGCCGTGACAATTCCACGACAGTTGGCGCCCACCGTGGGGCTATCGCACGATGGTTTGATGATCTTAGAGGGCAAGTTCGAAGGACTCGAAGGCTATCTTGTGGGCGGATGACTAAGAGTCGTCGCGGCAAACTTTACATCGACGATGCGGATTTGGGGCCCGAGGCGGCTCGATTAATCTGGTACGGGTCCCCTTTGGTGGCATACTGCGTGTTCATCGGCAAGATCGGCGAGCAGGGCTGGGCGGACATCTGCACCGACCTCGTCGAGGCGGCTCGTGAGCGAGAAGAGTCCATACTGGTTAAACCGCCCGTCAAGCGTGCTTTCGTGGGAGTCGTCCACGGAGACTACGAGGGCGGATCAGCATCTGGCGGCGAAACCGTTGTCTACTCTGGCGACGAGTCATCCGCCGGAGAAACCGAGTCTCTGTACCGGTGCAAGATGGCGGATCGAGGCTGTTCCGACGGTGAGAGTATTCGGACCCTTTGATCTACCCAGCCGGGTTGGAATTTTCATGGCGGTACACAAGCGGCGCTTCACTCTTCGACATGGCGCCCATCGTCGCCGGTTCAGCAGCGGTGGTGGCGGCCAGGGAAGGAGGCCCGTCGCCCGCCGCTCAAGTTTTATCGAGTCATTGACGCGTTAGCTACGCTCATGGCGGAGGCTAACCCGCGGATCGGGACTTACACAGCGCAGATGGCAAGGGTGAAGAACAGATCGCTAAAGCTAAAGCGGATCTGGCGGCCGCGGACGTGAGGATGGCGGCGGAGCAGGCGCTTTGGATGCGCAGACTTATAGGCTCATCTTTGGATCGAGTGCATCACGAAGTCATGAAAAGGAATCTGATCCGTTTGCCTTGGTTTTCGAGGAAGAGCTCTTCAATACCCGGCGAGGACGAGAATCCGTCACGGTGGTAAACCGGCGGAAGCACAGGACGGCCGCGCGGTTCAGCCCGTGTGATAGATCTGCCTCGCCATCACACCGCGCCCTGCATGTCTGAACACGTCCGGTCACTACTCAACCCGATGGATAACCTTGTCGCGGCTGCGGCACGATTGGGCGATTCCGATCGAGGCGATTCACCACAGCGGTAGAAACTTCGCCGGGTCAAGGAGCTCCTCGGGGCGGCCACAGCTCGGCGAAGCGTATTCATACTGATCGGGATCGGATCCCTCCACCCCCCGCCCGAGCCGGAGTTATAGCCGGCGGGCAGACGAGCCGGCCGTATCAAGCAACGCGCAGCGCGGTCCGCCTCGAGGCAACAACCCGGCCGGTGGCTTCGAAGACGCTCAAGTGGTGGTAGACCGGGCCAGGGCACGTAGGGAGGCCGAGTTAATAGCACAACATGAGGATCATCAGCTCGCGCCGGTTCGTCCGACCATCTTCGAACCGGGGGTCACATCCGGCTCATTGGGGGTGCCTTGCCTCGTCCCCGCTTTACGCAATGTGCGTCTGCCCAAGGACTTCAAAGGGCCACGCAAGGTGCCCAATTATACCGCCGATTTGGCTCCAGAAGCGTGGATAGAAAGCTATGAGATGGCCATGGAGATGCTGGATGTGGACGAAGCTGCGTGTGCGAAGTATTTCACCATGATGTTGGAAGAGTGCGGCCCGTGCTTGGTTGAAAAATTTGCCACCCAACTCGGTTAGTTCGTGGACCCGATTCACGGACCGGTTCATTCAAATTTCAAAGACACTGTAAGCAGCCTATATGCGTGGTGGATTTGGCGGCTTGTGTCGAGCGGAGGAGAATCTACAACACATTGGGTGCGCCCGCGTTTGGAGGTTTACATTCATTAGACCGGATCAACCTGATTACGCTATCTTAACCCTAGAAGCCAGCTGCCGGTTCGAGCCGTTGAAGTTGAAGCTGGAGTCGCATGAAGCGTTTTGCAATGACATGGGCGCGCTCATGGGCGTTTTGGTAAAGTATGCTGATTACGATAGTACCAAGGATCCGAGTGCGAGGATGACGAAGTAGGGAAGGAAAGCGAATAGCAACTCCGAGGCCAATGACATCATTGACGGTAATGGAAACAAGCGTAAGGCTAACGGTAACATGGGTTTTGTAGCCAACACCAGCAGCGAGGACAAGGGTCGTGGCGCAAAGGTAGGCAATCAAACCGGGTGGTGCACAAGGTCACAATCCGGGCGTTTGAATTACTTATTGAATCAACCTTGTCCGAAGCATGGGACGAAGGAGGCACCGCGAATCACCTCTGGAAGGATTGTTACATTATGCAGGAGTTCAAAATTCTAATGCTTTCGGTATGATCAAGGGCCGGCGGCGGTTCGAGGTCCGCCCGATTCTGATGGAGAAATTCGGCCCGAGGTTGGTGGTAATCCGGGCGGGCAAAGCGATCAAAACAATCGAGAACCAAGGGGTTACAATCAACAACAGCAGCGATCGGGTTACCAAAGTAATCCAGCGATTAAGCGGTGGGCAGTACCATGTCTTTACCACCAGCTTGGACAGACGAGACCGCAAACTTGAAGCGGGCGGTCGGTGTTGTTGAACCGGCCGCACCGCATTACTGCGCTGGTCGAGCAACCTATTGTATGGGCGAGAGGATCATCCTCCCGGGTTTACAATCCGGGTCAGGTAGCCCTAGTAGTGGCACCTCGGTGGGAGGATACAAGTTTACCAAAGTACTCATGGATGGAGGAAGCAGCATCAACATCACGTATTATGAGACCTTCCGGCGTATGGGGTTGACGGATAAGCATCTCGGGCCGTCGATGCGGTGTTTCACGGCGTGGTGCACGGCAAGTCGGCATACCGGTCGGTAAGATAGCTCTGGAGGTAGCCTTTGGAGATGAGCATGACTCGGATCGGAAGCGTTGGCGTTTGAGGTGGTGAAAATCAAAGCCCTTACCACGCCTTGTTTGGGCGGCGGCTTATGCTAAGTTTATGGCACGGCCTTGTTATGTTTATTTGCAGCTGAAAATGCGGGTCACAAAGGGGCGATAACGGTTCACGGGAGCCGCGGATTGCGTTGGAATGCGAGGAAGGTGATGCGGCTTATCGAGTCGGTTTGTGCCACGAAGAGTTAAAGTACTATAAAGACAATGTTGATCCGGCCGATATGACCCGTTGAAGAAGCCAACTACGAGCACGATCCGGATTTGAAGTTTAAGTCGGTGGTGAGACTAAACTTGTTGATTTTGTGCGGCGATTCGTCCAAGCAGTTCACCATCGGTGCTAACTTGGATCCTAAATAGGAAAGCACGCTCATCGAGTTCATCCGTGAGAATCGGGACATTTTGCATGGAAGCCTTGACATGCCGGGTGTACCGAGGAACTCGTGAGCACACTCTTAATGTTGATCCCAAGTACGACCGGTGAAACAGTTTCTCGCCGGTTTAATGAGGAAAGGCGCAAGGCCATTGGAGAGGAGGTTGCGGGCTCTTAGCGGCAGGATTTATCGTTGAAGTTTTCCATCGAGTGGCTTGCTAATCCGGTGTTGGTCCTTAAGAAGAATGGCACTTGGCGCGTATGCGTGGATTATCAGATCTTAACAAGGCTTGTCCGGCAGATCCTTCGCCCTCCCGTATTGATCAGATTATTGATGCTCGGCGGGTTGTGGCGTTGAGCTTTTTGGATGCATATTCGGATATCATCAGTTAAGATGGCGGTTAAGGACCAGGAGAAGACAGCGTTTATCACCCTTTGGAGCCTTACGCTATGTATCTATGCCTTTTGGGCTCAAAGCGCCCAAGCAACTTATCAACATTGCGTCTGAATTGCTTGCATAAACAGATCGGCCGTAATGTGCATGCTTATGTGGATGATATTGTGGTTAAGTCAAGGAGAAGGAAACACGATTGAGGATTTGAGAGAGACCTTTGACAACTTGCGGGTGTACAAGATGATGCTTAACCGGCCAAGTCTGTTTTTGGTGTTCGGCGAGCAAGTTATTGGGTTTCCTTGTGTCCAGCGAGGATTGAGGCTAATCCGGAGAAGATTACAGCTATCACCTCCTGGCTAAGCCAAAGTGTATCAATGATGTCCAACGTTTGGCAGGTCGGATTGCTGCGCTAAGCGGTTTATCGGCCGCCTAGAGAGAAGGCCATTCCTTTGTACCGAATCTTTGAAGAAAGCGGATCATTTAAATGCGGAGTTCACCACCGATGAGGCGTTGGAGGACTTAAAGCGGCAGTAGCCAACCCGCTTTGTTCTTGCCACTCCCATTGACAAGGAGCCGCTCTGTTATATGTTCTTTGCTAATGCCGAGGCGGTCGGCGTAGCCATTGTGGTGGAGCGGAAGGAGGCGGGGAAGGAATATCCGGTTCAACGGCGGTTTATTACATCAGCGAGGTCCTCATTGAGTCTAAACAAAGATATCCGCATTGGCGAAGCTGGTATATGGAGTTTTATGGCAAGCCGGAAGTGAAGCAATATTTCCAAGGGCACCCCATCACGATGGTCGATTCAGCTCCTTTGGGCGATATCATCTGAGAACCGGAAGCGGCGGCGGATTGCTAAGTGGGCTATAGAACTTGGGCATACGGTTTAAAGTATGTGCCTCGGACGGCGGTAAAGTCTCGAGCACTTGTGGATTTCATTAATGATTGGGCGGAGTTGCAAGCACTGAAGAAAAGCGGATCATACCTATTGGACCATCCACTTTGATGGATCCGAGCAATTGGAGGCTCGGGGCTGGAGTCGATTAACTTCCCCACGAGGTGACAAGTTCATTATGTTCTTCGCAATGTTCCCTATTACTAACAATGCAGCTGATTATGAGGCTTTGCTCCATGGTCTCCGGATGGCTAAGGAGATGAATCTAAGCGGGTTAAGTGCTTTGGTGACTCGGACTTGGTGGCCCGGCAAGTATCGGTACTTAGGATTCCAAAGATCCACTCATGGCTGCGCACCGTCGGGAGGTGGATATGGTTGCGGGACACTTTAAAGGATATCGTGGACCATGTGGATCGCCGGAAGAACGAAGCGGCGGATGCTCTAAGCCGGCTGGGTTCTCAACGTAAACCGGTCCCGCCCAATGTCTTCCTTGACGTACTGCACAATCCGTCAGTTAAGCTTCCTGATGAGGTCGATCTGGCTATTCCTGATCTGGAGGCTCACTTGGTGGCAGCCTTGCATGTCGTTCCGGATTGGACGCTCCCTTATTTGGCATACATGAACCGGGGCGAGTTACCAGACGATGAGACGCTGGCCCGACAGATAGTTCGGCGGTCTAAGTCTATGACCATACATAAGGGCGAGTTGCATCGTTGCAGCGTGTCAGGGGCGTTTCAGCGTTGTGTGTCCCCGGAGGAAGGCCGTGAGATATTGCGTGAGATCCATGAAGGGGACTGTGGTCATCACGCCGGTTCAAAATCCTTGGTGGCCAAAGCGTTCCATCACGGTTTCTATTGGTTGTTGCCCATCTTGATGCGGAAGATCTGGTCGACGATGTGATGGTTGCCAAAAGTTCTCGGGCGTGCTCATGTACCGGCCCAAGAATTGAGGATGATTCCAATTACTTGGCCATTTGCGACTTGGGGCTGGATATGGTTGGACCTTTCAAAGGTCCAAGGACAAGAAGACCCACTGTTGGTGGCGGTCGATAAATTTACCAAGTGGGTCGCGAGCACTGTTAGCAAGTGTGATGCGACCACGGCGGTTCAGTTCATCAAAAGGTGATTTTCTGGTTTGGGTTTCCACACAGTATCATCACGGACAATGGCACCAATTTGTCCAAGGGAGCCATGAAGGAGTTTTGTGAACAAGAGCACATCCGGCTTGACATTTCTTCAGTGGCCCACCCGCAGTCCAATGGTCAAGCGGAACGAGCTAATCAGGAGATCTTGAGAGGTATTAAACCCCGGCTTATGGTCCCTTTGGAGAGGACGCCGGGTTGTTGGGTAGAAGAGCTACCATCTGTGATATGGAGTATCAATACTACCCCTAACAGATCCTTTGGATACACCGTTCTTTATGGTCTATGGGCGGGCGGTCCTTCCTGTGATATCCGTCATGACTCGCCCAGCGTGGCGGCTTATGTTGAGGCCGATAGTGAGGCAGCCCGGCGGGGCGATTTGGATCGACCGGATGAAGAGCGCGATATGGCGGCTGCTCGTTCGGCGATTTACCGGCGAGGATCTTCGTTGGTATCACGATCGGTGGGTTAGAACAAGAACCTTTCAAGAGGAGACTTGGTGCTTGGCTCATTCAAGACCGATCAGATATGCACAAGCTATCCCCACCTTGGGAAGGGCCCTTTGTGGTCGCAAGAATTTGTACAACGGGTCATACTATCGATTGATGTTCGAGGCGAAAAGACTCACGCATACGTCGAAGAGGAGACCAACGAGCCGTGGAACATAGCTCATCTTCGGCCTTATTATACCTGAGCCATCGGCTCCACTTATGTACATATTAAGACAATGTATATATTATGAATAAAAGCAATAAACCGGATCCTCGGCTAAAGCGGGGTATCCGTTCTGTATAAAGTCCGGTTTGGGTACATGGAGATGTTGTCGTGAAGCGGCCTCCGGTTTAACCCTTGGTCTTGCTTTTCAGAAGTTTTTGTCACTTGGGGGCTTGGTCGTGTCCGAACCAATGCAACACCTTTGAATGGCGAAAGCCATCGGATCACTTGGGGACATGGTCACGTCTGAACTAGTCACGCCTCTTGGTCGGCCTAAGGCCATAGAATCACTTGGGGGCTTGGTCGAACCCGAACCATTGCCATGCCACTTGATCGGCATCATGCCACGATTTCGGTTGGGGGCTGGCTGACTTGAACCATCGCTACACCTTATGGGAGCTTGGTCTGTCCGACCATGGTAACACCATCGATCGGGCTCGATAAAGCCTCTTCTTGCAAGCGGTTTTATCATTGCCTTTGCTTCCATGTGGTTTTCATACCAATTATTTGATTTTGTTTGCCTTCTTAAACCGACAAACCTTTTAAACCGGATTCAAGTTGTCGAATTCGGTCCATTTTTAATCCGGCGATTTTGTTCGGTTTGATTTTTTTTTGTTAACATCCCATTATGGAGTAACAGGGGCTTGTCAGGCCGACCACGGTTTACTGGTAAACCGCATTCTTTCTGAGTTGTTTTCTCCTTTGCGGTAATGGTTTATACACCTCCGCCTCAAGATTGGCTAAGCCAACTGCATGCCCGATTTGGCGGTATTTTGTATCATAAAGTTTGGTCATATACATCCATATTTTCTTATATAAATATATGGCGTCACAAGCGGGTTGGCGACACAAGCCGCCATGGCGGTTTAAAAATTTGTGATTCTGGTGAAATAAGTTGACGGTTCATCAATCCACGATGTCGGCACTACCATGCAAAGGTTACGACTAAGGTCATAAAGGCATTGTTCAAAACAAAGTCTTGACTATCCTATTACAAAGCCTTTCAAGGCCGGTGTTTCATGTGGTGTTATGCCTTGAAGTTTGGGCGTCACCCGGCTTGACGGATTCGCTTCTTCGCCGGGTTGGCGTGAGGTAGAGGCGCTGGCGTCGGTTCAACTTCTTCTTCTTCCTCACCCAAAGCCGGAAGTCATTGGTAGACCAGTCAATCCGGGTTAAGGCACGAAAGACAGCCTCTTCACTTATAAGCTCAGCGGATCAACGTCGGGGCATAAGTGTGCTTACGGATTGGAGGAACAAGGCTCGCACTTCCGGAATGACAAACTCCACCCGCTTGTTGTTTGCGTCATAAAAGAGCGGTGAACCGCCGGGTTAACCTGCTTGCCGTTGACTTCGCCGGTGGATGCATCTCCTTTGTTATCCGTTTGAGCGTCGTTGTCAAAGGTTTCACCGTTCTCTTGGCCTGGGAAACCCTTGGCTATGTCGGCGGATCAAGATCTGCTATCACGCCTTGGCGCGAGTCGAGCGATGAGAGTGCCAGCCGGGCGCGGATCGCTTCAACTCTTCAAGCTGCCCGGAACCATGGACAGCCGGTCCGGTGTATCTTTGATCGAGGATGGAGCCGTGTTGTCATATGATGTGGCACATATGACTCATTTGGCGCCGGTATACAAGCTGCTCAATCAGCGTATAAGCGGCCTTGAGCTTCTTCCGCACATCGAGCCGGATGAGCAAGGCGCTTGCTGCGCCGGTTTCAAACAGCTCGAGTTAAACCGGCGGACATATCAAAATAGAGATAATAAGTGCAAGTTTTCTTACCAAAGATGGCGAGGTCATGGCATGCACTTGGCGCTTGAGTCCGTAAGCTCTTGATCACCGGTTTGAGCTGCTTGACATCTTCCGCCCGTTTTATTAAACCGGCTTTCTCGGTGTCCCAGTTGACCGCTTCGGTTTATACCACTCCTTGATTGTTCCATAGTGGTCGGGGCAGTTTTAATTCATCCTTGGCCTTGGTGGCTTACGCTGTTGAGTTTCAGTTGGCTCGAAGGTCCTTGAGTTGCACGGTTTCTTTGGTATATTTCATTACGATAACAAAGGGAGCATGTTAGTTGTTTCATTATACAAGTCCCAAGCTCAATACAAGTATTCAACTTGACACTTGGGGGCTAATGGCTAGTTGATCTCGGTTTGCTATGGGGAGACACAAATTAAGTCGGTTTAACTTTGCAAAGTTGAACCGACCCTTAGGGGCTACTATATAGTCAAAGTACAAGAAAGGCATAACTCATTACCTCATAGCGGTCCTTCATGCGATTTACGGACCGGCTTCAAAGTCACGGCTTGTGTAGAGCGGTTGAAAGCCGGAGTGAAGTTCTTGGCGGAGAAGTTGTCATAAGCCGGCAGATCAGTCTTCCCTTATCTTTGCTCATAGTAGTGGAACCTTCCTTGACGCTGTGCTTTGCTAAAGCGACGGTTAGCTAGGAGTGGTGTAGCGATTACTGTCACAATAACATCGTCATTTTGGCGGGGCTGGCGGACCGCGGTCTTCTTTGGGCTTGATGTCTTCTTACTACGGCTCGGCGGTTCAACAATTACGACCCGCTCTGTGGGCGGGTTCGGTGGAGCAGCTGCGAGGTTTCCACTTGGACCTCGGTTCAGCTTTCCGGCGGATCAGCGATGTCGTCTTTGTACAACTTCGCGGAGCTATTTTTGGCGACTTGAGTTTTCGTGGGTTTGTTACGGGGTCTTTTCGGATCAACATCCATGATGAGGGTCAAGGTTTTCGCTTTCTTACTCAAGCGAGCCTTGGTGCTGCAATATTCAGAATTGGATTAAGACAAATTGGCCAAAGCAATTGTAAACCGAATTGACGGGACAGCGATTGCGTACCTGCAGCAACTTTAAGCGGAGGCGATTGCGTGGTTGATGAACCGCGAGACGAGTTGGAGGAGGCACGATAATTGGTCGAGATGGATTGAGAGGACATCGGAAGAAACCCTTTAAGGGATAACGCTTTTCGGAGAACAAGTCACCTCACGGTCGGCGCTTCCGGGTTGGTGTGCGGTAAACCGGATGAGGTAATCCGTTGGCCACTATCTTGGGTCGTCTGGCGCTCTTCATTTCTTGTGTCTTCAAGGAAAGGTTTGGATACAAGTAAGCACAAGAATGATATTTTTTCACTTTCCGGACGGCGCGACGAATTCTTTTAACCGGCGCAAGGTCGGATTCGGAAGAAAGAAAGATTACCTCAACAGGGTCGGCATGACTGGCTTCAACATCATCCTGGGAGGTAAAATTGTCAGTAAAAGGAATACAAAGGGACAAATCATAAGCAAGAAGAAACACAAAGCGGAAAGCCGGTTTACGACGGCTCCCTCGTAAGAATGTCAAGTTTTACCTCAGCTTATGATTCTTCGTCCTCCGGCGGATCAGACGACTCAGCGGTTTTCTTCTTGCCTGCTTTCTTGGTGGCCTTGGACTTTACACGCGGCGCCCGAACCAGTTTGGTACGTTTCCAGAAGGAGCTGTCAGCCTGAGAAGTAGCAAGGATTAATGTATATCAACAAAGTATTAAGGGCCCGAAAAGCGGTGAGTAGGGTTTTACCGCTGGCGGTTTGTTGGCAACACAGAATGGAGCCAACCCAGTTAGGCTGCAGACGGAGATCGGTTCGTCAAGCATCTTCTTTACGATCTCTGTGACCTCAAGTTCGGTTATGGGTAGCTCGTGACGTCTTTGAGGGTCTTTGAGGCTGCCGGTGTACTCGTGCATCAATCCGGGCCGGCGGCTTAGTGGCAAGACGCCCCAAGAAACCCAACACCACACAAGGTCCACGCCAGTTAAGCCATTGGCCATTAGAGCCCGGAGCTTGATTATTTGAGGCGCGAAGTTCTTCCGTTCCGTGGCGGTTAAGCGTAAAAGGCAGCGGATTTGGTTCTTGAGCGGTGAGGACGATAACCCGACAAAGGGTTCTCGTTGGCGAGGCGGTGTTCGGCGGTAGAACCAGGTTTGGTTCCAATCCTTTGGATGGCTGTGGTGTTTGGCGTGAGGAAAATCCACTTCCTTCCTCTTCGGATTGAAAGCGCCGCCCAGCTACGTGTTGGGACCATCGAGAAAATTCTGTCTGACGGTTCAAGTGGAAAAAATCCGGAACAACTCCACAGATGGTTCTTCTTGAAGATAGACTTCACGAAGACTTGAAAGTTGCATATGTTTGACACGAGTTCGGGCCAATATCCTGCGGATGGAGTTTAAAACTTGCAAGGGCGTCCGGAAGAATTTTGAACGGGCGGGCAGAATCCCGGTCTAAGTGCTGCATAAACACAATTACTTCTCCCTCTTGCGGCTCGGGAGGAACTCGCCATCCGAACACGCCGATGGAGGACATTTTGGAGCCAAGGCGCCGGTGGTGACATAGCCGTTGAGTTGCGTTTGATGATTTTGGACCGAACCCAATTGCAAGCTGAGAATTGAGGAGCCATTCCGGAAGAGTAAGCTGCGAAAGAAAGGAGAAAGCAGTTCTTTGTTAAGCGGTTCAGCATATTATACATTGTTAAACGGCGATTCAGCAGCGGCTTCCAATTCGGTTTAGCGAGGACTAATGGAGTACGGATTAGCTATCAAAAGTCAAACCGCCAAATGAGACAGAGCTGAAAAATCTACTAAGTGTGGGCGAAACAGTTTTCACATGCGAATGGAAGTAATCTAGATCTACCGAAGTTCCAGTAAGAAAAACCTCTACGACCTATGCAAACCTCATAAAGAGCAGGAGGGTTTGGGTATTCTAAAACTAGAGGATCTGAACAAAAGGAAAGGTGCATAAGGAGTTAAATGGACGGCGGGGCAGTCACCTGCACAGGATATACGGCACGGCTGAGTCGTAAGGCCATGGCGGAGCAGGCGTGAAGAAACCGATATGAACTACGGGATGAACAGGATCTACAGATGGGATCTAGGGTTTGAAAAGGACCTTACGATGAGCAAAACCGTGGAGGCGCGAAAACTACGACACGGTCGAGGTTGATGCAATGCCCGGTGTTGACGCCGTTGGAAGGTCGGAGGCGACGGCGGAGCTTCAGGGCTGGGCGTCGCGAGGAAGGAGAAAAGCGGAAGAAGAAGAAGAAAGGACCTGCCGGTCTATTTATAAGGAACCGGAGCAATCAGCGAGCGAGAATCGAGGAGTCAAAAGCGGCGGACGGTGCAGCGGTCGCCTCGATTTCGGATAGCATTAAATGAAGGAATCTTCTGTTTGGATTTCTTTATTAAAGATAGCGTCAAGGCGCCTACGACACGGGATCGGAGGATAGCGTCATGGCGGTTCAAGCAGATTGCGGTTTACAAAATATGAAAGGAGATCAAGAGTTTCGAAGATGTTGAAGATTAACATGAACGGTTCAAGTCAATCTGGGGCCTAATGTTGGGGATACAACTATCGAGTGTGAAACATACGGAGGGCAGGTTACCCTAAATCCATGATCCGGCCCACGGAGGAGGCCCGAGCCCAGAGGCGAATTAAGGTCCGTTTATGTAAACCGCCTTAGTGTTGTAACTTGTCTTTGTAAGATAAGAAAAGAAGAGACCGAGCGGACACTTGTATGAGCGGATCGGGACTCGAGACCGGCCAAGGCGTCAACCCGTGTATATAAGGGGCGACCGGCGGATTAAGACAGACAATTGAGGCTTAAGCGAAGCTATTGCTCCCTAGTCGCGAAATCACATCAATCCCATCACAACTAGACGTAGGCCTTTCCTTCATCGAAGGGGCCGAACTAGTATAAACCTCTGTGTCTTGTGTCCGCTTTAACCCCTCTAAGTTAACCCGTTCGATGGCCCTGCGACTAAGTCCTTTCACGAGGACATCTGCCGTGACAATTCCACGACACAACCACTCTTTTTTACAGTCACAAACAAATGGATCGGTCTGATCCATAAAATCAACATCCTGTGCAAAAAAATTTATTTCAGGATGTCTACAACTTATTGTAAATATAAGCCGAGCATGTTTAGAAGCCCATTTGTCCACCTGAAACTTCCTTTTTTGCTGTTCAACATGTTCGTCCGTGAGAAATCTTTTGCTGTAAAAATTAAGCCGCATGGACAATAGTAACCTCGCGTTCAACAGGAAGAATGTGACAAAGCTTCTGTTTGCCTGGTTGGATGCATATCGTCCCATCGTTATCGTCCTCAAACGAATGTCATGAGAACCGAGAAAATCATTGTGCTTATTACGCCAACGATTGGTTATATGTTTTTCTCCATGTGGTTCTCCCTAAGTAGTCATGAAGATTGAAAACAGTTAAGGTCTGAAAAAAGAGTATGTCGAAAGAATGACAGCTGAACAGTTAATTTTAGTACAATATATACGGGCTTTCAATGTGCATGAAATCATCACCTCTATGTATAAATTCTCTAGAGATCGAAAGCATCGCAGCAAGCCAATAATTATGTCCAGATCAAAACTATACATTTTGATATATATGATGTTGACAGAATCCAGCAGCATTGATAGGCTATCAATGGACGAACTCTTCATTGAGCATATAACATAATATTAGTACCCAAAGTGTACTCCAAGATGATATAAAACTTATGTGCACAAATGAAAAATGCAGCATATGGTTACAAATGTGTAGATGATAATATACGGTACCGAAAAGTGAGAGCCAAACACCAATTAACGCCCGGATTCGATCGCGGTGTCCTTGATTATTTGCCGCCGTTGCCATGTCATTTGCTTGCGTGCCGCACTTTGTCATGTCATCATGTGCATCTCATTTTGCATACGTGTTCGTTTCATGCATCCGAGCATTTTTTTTCCCGTTGTCCGTTTTGCAATCCGACACTCCTATGTCCCCCGGCGTCCCCTTTTGTCTCTTTTCATGTGCGGGTATTAAACATTCTCTGAATGGACCGAGGTTTGCCTAGCGGCCTTGTTACACCACCGGTAGACCGCCTGCCAAGTTTCATTTCATTTGGAGGTCGTTTGATACTCCAACGGTTAACCGGGTAACCGCAAAGGCCTCTTTGGTGATGCAGCCCAACACCCCTCCAAACAGCCCAATAACCCATCCTAACCCCCTCCATCCTCTCGTTGTTCGATCACGATCGTGTGGGCGAAAATCGCACCTCATTTGGACTCTCCTAGCTCCCTCTACCTATTTATACACCTCCCCCTCCAAATTTTCACGGATGAACCCTAGATTCTTCCCTCTCCGCCGCCGGACGAAAGCCTCGCCGGCCGGACGTGTCCGCCACCTCCACCGACACCACGTGTCGTCCGCTGGTTCGCCGAGCCGTGCGCCCACTTCGCTGCCGCTTGCTTGCAGGCTGCCCGCCATGGCCGGGTTAAGCCCCCTGCCCGCACCCGCCGCCCGACCGCTGGCTTGTCGCCCCGCCTCCTCGCGCCGCCTCCGCGCGGCCGGCCGCGCCCGCCATAATCCGCCACCCAGCGACCCAGCGCCTCGCTCGCCCCGCCCGCCGCCGCCACGCTGGTGCCCGCGCGCACACGGTCTCCGCCTCCGCCCGCGCCCTCCGGCCAACTCAGCGCCGCCCCTGACCTCCCTCCTCGTCTCCGGCCCGAACTCCAGTGAGTGGCCTGGCAAACCTCGGTTTCCATGCGCGCCAGATCCAGATCCAGCAAACCCTAGGTTGACCCCGATTTCTCCAAGTCATTTTTATTTTGCATTATATTGCCCTGTTCATAGCATCATAACTCATCATCCGTAGCTCCGTTTCGTGCATATGTTATATGAAAATGTTCATCAGGATGTGCTTTATATTTTGTTCCATTATGCCATGTTTATTTGATCTCACCTTGATGCCCTAAACATTGTTGCAAGAGTGCTATATAATGTTGTCTGCTGTAGTTTAATAGGACATGCTCATTTGTCATTTTTTCATCTTTTTGTGTGATTTTCTTTTGAGCATGAAGTATACATATATTATGAGCTACAACATGCCATCTTTGCTGTGGTGCAACCCATTGTTGCAAGAGCTTGCAAAGTAGTCTCCGTGATGTTGCTGATTTCAGGGACTTAGAATTTCACTTTGTTCTGCTGTTATTTTCATGCCATGTATTCATGTTGCTACAGTGAGATCCATGCCTCTTTTGAGTATGTTCAGTAAGGATGTTTTGGACATATGGTTATGCTCTATCCATCCATGCCCCTGTTTGTATTCATAGAGTGCTCTAGAATGTCTTAATCTTGGTATACTTTTGCTATAAAATGTTCCTGGCAGATTGTTTACATGTTATTCAAATTTGCCAAGGTTGTTGCTAGTGATCCATACATGCTATGAACTTGTTCTTGCCATGTTTAGCTTCATGAGAATGTCTTCTTGTTGGTATTATGCTTACCTTGTCATGAAATGCTTTTTGTTGAGTGATTCGAGCTCGCAAAGTTGCCATCATGCTGCTGTTTATGCCATGCTCAGTTTTGCTAGTCTGAATCTGTTTACAAAACTTGCTATGTTTACATGGGTGCCATCATATTTTCTGTGCCCTTTTGACTCATGGTCGGTAAGGGACTTTTGTTGTATGCAATTAGTAGATTCATGCAATGCCTTTGGTTGCCACTATAAGTTCCTGTAGCATGTTGTTTGATAGCTCTAAACATTGTAACCTGATGTTATTTCTGCCATGTCCTGTGAATTCTGCCAAGTCTGTGAACCTGTTATTATTTGCAATCTTGCCATGTATTTTTGAGCATGTTCTATTAGTTTCTGGAGATATCAGTGTTCATGTTTCGTCATGCTTCACATGTACATCATGTTCATGCCTTTTGTTTTCATGTTGTGATCATGTAGCATGTTGTTTTGATGCTCGCTATATGACTAGTTGCTGTTTTGGACAGCATGCCCTTTGAACTTGTATAGAGTATATGTGTTGAACCGTTGCTCCGTTTTGAGTGTGCTCTATATGAAACTTGCTTAGTTTTGCTTGTAGTTTCATGTTACCTTGGTGCATCCATGTTTTGATGTGTTTGCTTGATGTTTGAATGCATTTTGCATCAATGCCATGCTTATCTTGTTTTGCTCATATCTTCTAGGCCGTAACTCCGAATCTAATGAAATTTATGTGTAACTTGACTAGAATTTCGTGTAGATCATGTTGGTGCATCTTAACTTGCTGTTTATCAATTTGAACTTAAGGTTTATTCAGATATGGACCAATTTCGAAATTTGCATATGAGGACTTACCGGAATTGTTGTATGTTGCTTCCGGCCTCATTTAAACTTGCTTTGATGTGTTGTTCTTGTATACAGCATCTCTTGCCATGAGTAGCTTCATGTTGTTGGGGAACGTAGTAATTTCAAAAAAATTCCTACGCACACGCAAGATCATGGTGATGCATAGCAACGAGAGGGGAGAGTGTATGTCCACGTACCCTCGTAGACCGTAAGCGGAAGCGTTATGACAACGCGGTTGATCTAGTCGTACGTCTTCACGATCCGACCGATACAAGTACCGAACGCACGGCACCTCCGAGTTCAGCACACGTTCAGCTCGATGACGATCCCCGGGCTCCGATCCAGCAAAGCGTCGGGGATGAGTTTCGTCAGCACGACGGCGTGGTGATGATGATGATGCCCCACCGGCGCAGGGCTTCGCCTAAGCTCCGCGACGATATGACCGAAGTGGAATATGGTGGAGGGGGGCACCGACACGGCTAAGGAACGATCCGTAGATCAACTTGTGTGTCATGGGGTGCCCCTGCCCCGTATATAAAGGAGGGAGGGAGGTGCGGCCGGCCCTCATAGGGTGCGCTGGAGGAGTCCTACTCACGGAGTAGGACTCCCCCTCTGCCTTGTTGGAGAAGGAAGGGGGAGAGGAAAGAGGAAGGCGCCGCCCCCTCTCCTGTCCTATTCGGACTAGGGGGGGGGCGGCCTGCCTGGCCGGCCCTCCTCTTCTCCCTCATGGCCCACTAAGGCCCAACATCCCCGGAGGGTTCGGTAACCCGGTGTTAGAGTAAAATCCGATTTCACGGAACCATTCGATATCAAATATAGGCTTCCAATATATCAATCTTTATGTCTCGACCATTTGAGACTCCTCGTCATGTCCGTGATCACATCCGGACTCGAACAAACCGGTACATCAATACTCATAAAATTGTCATCGTAGCGTTAAGCGTGCGGACCCTACGGGTTCGAGAACTATGTAGACATGACCTAGAACTATTCTCGGTCAATAACCAATAGTGGAACCTGGATGTTCATATTGGTTCCTACATTTTCTCTGAAGATCTTTATCGGTCAAACCGCATAACAACATCGTTGTTCCCTTTGTCATCGGTATGTTACTTGCCCGAGATTCGATCGTCGGTATCCAATACCTAGTTCAATCTCGTTATCGCAAGTCTCTTTACTCGTTCCGTAATACATCATTTCATAACTAACTCATTAGTTACAATGCTTGCAAGGCTTAGGTGATGAGTATTACCGAGAAGGCCCGAGATACCTCTCCAACAATCGGAGTGACAAAACCTAATCTCGAATTATGCCAACTCAACATATACTTTTGGAGACACACTGTAGAGTACCTTTATAATCACCCGATTACGTTGTGATGTTTGGTAGCACACAAAGTGTTCCTCCGTAAGCGGAGTTGCATAATCTCATAGTTGAGGAACTTTGTATGAGTCATGAAGAAAGCAATAGCAACATACTAAGCGATCAAGTGCTAAGCTAACGGAATGGGTCAAGTCAATCACATCATTCTCCTAATGATGTGATCCGTTAATCAAATGACAACTCATGTCTATGGTTAGGAAACATAACCATCTTTGATTAACGAGCTAGTCAAGTAGAGGCATACTAGTGACACTCTGTTTGTCTATGTATTCACACATGTATTATGTTTCGGTTAATACAATTCTAGCATGAATAATAAACATTTATCATGATATAAGGAAATAAATAATAACTTTATTATTGCCTCTAGGGCATATTTCCTTGATCTCCCACTTGCACTAGAGTCAATAATCTAGATTACAGTAATGATTCTCACACCCATGGAGTCTTGGTGCTGATCATGTTTTGCTCATGAGAGAGGCTTAGTCAGCGGTGCGCAACATTCAGATCCGTATGTATCTTGCAAATCTCTATGTCTCCCACTTGGACTTGGTCCCGAATGGAATTGAAGCGTCTCTTGATGTGCTTGGTCCTCTTGTGAAATCTGGATTCCTTTGCCAAGGCAATTGCACCGATATTGTCACGAAGATCTTCATTGGTCCCGATGCACTAGGTATAACACCTAGATCGGAAATGAACTCCTTCATCCAGACTCCTTCATTTGCTGCTTCGAAGCAGCTATGTACTCCGCTTCACATGTAGATCCCGCCACGGCGCTTTGTTTAGAACTGCACCAACTTACAGCTCCACCGTTTAATAAAAATACGTATCCGGTTTGCGATTTAGAATCGTCGGATCGGTGTCAAAGCTTGCATCGGCGTAACCCTTTACGACAAGCTCTTTGTCACCTCCATAAGCGAAAACATATCCTTAGTCCTTTTCGGTATTTGGGATATTCTTGACCGCTGTCGATGATCCACTCTGGATTACTTTGGTACCTCCTGCTAAGCTAATAGCAAGGCACACATCAGTCTGGTACACAGCATTGCATACATGATAGAACCTATGGCTGAAGCATAGGGAACTCCTTTCATTTTCCTCTATCTTCTGCAGTGGTCGGGCATTGAGTCGACTCAATCTTACACCTTGTAATGAGGCAAGAACCCTTTCTTTGCACGATCCATATTGAACTTTTTCAAGACTTTATCAAGGTATGTGCATTGTGAAAGTCCAATCAAGCGTCTTGATCTATCTCTATAGATCTTGATGCCCAATATGTAAGCAGCTTCACGAGGTCCTTCATTGAAAAACTTTTATTCAAGTATCCTTTTATGCTATCCAGAAATTCTATATCATTTCCAATCAACAATATGTCGTCCACATATAATATTAGAAATGCTCTGAGCTCCCACTCACTTTCTTGTAAATCAGGCTTCTCCAAAAGTGCAGTATAAAACCATATGCTTTGATCACACTATCAAAGCGTTTATTCCAACTCGAGAGGCTTGCACGGACCATAGATTGATCGTTGGAGCTTGCACACTTTGTTAGCTCCTTAGGATTGACAAAACCTTCCGGTTGCATCATATACAACTCTTCTTCCGAAATCCATTCAGAAATGCAGTTTTGACATCCATCGCCATATTTCATAATCATAAAATGCGGTGATTGCTAACATGATTCGGACGGACTTAAGCATCGCTTCTGGTGAGAAGGTCTCATCGTAGTCAACTCCTTGAACTTGTCGAAAACCTTTTGCAACAAGTCGAGCTTTGTATGTGATAACATTACCGTCGTCGGTCTTCTTCTTGAAAATCCATTTATTCTCTATTGCTTGTCGACTATCGGGCAAGTCAACCAAAGTCCACACTTTGTTCTCATACATGGATCCCATCTCAGATTTCATGGCTTCAAGCCATTTTGCGAGAATCTGGGCTCACCATCGCTTCTTCATAGTTCGTAGGTTCACCATGATCTAGTAGCATGACTTCCGAATGGGATTACCGTACCACTCAGTGCGGATTTTATTCTGGTTGATCTATGAAGTTCGGTAACAACTTGATCTGAAGTTTCATGATCATTATCATTAACTTCCTCACTAAGCTGGTGTAGGTGTCACAGAACCGATTTACGTGATGAACTACTTTCCAATAAGGGAGCTGGTATCATTACCTCATCAAGTTCTACTTTCCTCCCACTCACTTCTTTCGAGAGAAACTCCTTCTCTAGAAAGGATCCATTCTTAGCAATGAATGTCTTGCCTTGGATCTGTGATAGAAGGTATACCCAATTGTCTCCTTTGGGTATCCTATGAAGACACATTTTCCGATTTGGGTTCAAGCTTATCAGGTTGAAGCTTTTTCACATAAGCATCGCAACCCCAAACTTTCGAAGCGACAACTTTGGTTTCTTGCCAAACCATAGTTCATAAGGTGTCGTCTCAGCGGATTTTGATGGTGCCCTATTTAACGTGAATGCGGCCGTCTCTAAAGCATAAACCCAAAAGCGATAGCGGTAAATCGGTAATAGACATCATAGATCGCACCATATCTAGTAAAGTACGATTCTGACGTTCGGACACACCATTTATTTGTGGTGTTCCGGTGGCGTGAGTTCTGAAACTATTCCGCATTGCTTCAAATGTAGACCAAACTCGTAACTCAAATATTCTCCTCCATGATCAGATCGTAGAAACTTTATTTTCTTGTTACGATGATTTTCAACTTCACTCTGAAATTCTTTGAACTTTTCAAATGTTTCAGATTTATGCTTCATTAAGTAGATATACCCGTATCTGCTTAAATCATCTGTGAAGGTGAGAAAATAACGATATCCGCCACGAGCTTCAACATTCATCGGACCACATACATCTGTATGTATGATTTCCAACAAATCTGTTGCTCTCTCCATACAACGGAGAACGGTGTTTTAGTCATCTTGCCCATGAGGCACGGTTCTTAAGTACCAAGTGATTCATAATCAAGTGGTTCCAAAAGTCCATCGTATGGAGTTTCTTCATGCGCTTTACACCGATATGACCTAAACGGCAAGTGCCACAAATAAGTTGCACTATCATTATCAACTCTGCATCTTTTGGCTTCGACATTATGAATATGTGTATCACTACTATCGAGATTCAATAAGAATAGACCACTCTTCAAGGGTGCATGACCATAAAAGATATTACTCATATAAATAGAACAACCATTATTCTCTCGATTTAAATGAATAACCGTCTCGCATTAAACAAGATCCAGATATAATGTTCATGCTCAAGCGGCACTAAATAACAATTATTTAGGTCTAAAACTAATCCCGAAGGTAGATGTAGAGGTAGCGTGCCGACCGCGATCACATTGACTTTGGAACCGTTTCCACGCGCGCATCGTCACCTCGTCCTTTGCGCTGCTCGCTTATTCCGTAGTCCCTGTTTGAGTTGCAAATATTAGCAATGTAACCATATCAAATACCAGTGCTACTACGAGCTCTAGTAAGGTACACATCAATAACATGTATATCACATATACCTTTGTTCACCTTGCCATCCTTCTTATCCGCCAAATACTTGGGGCAATTCCGCTTCCAAATGACCAGCTTGCTTGCGGAGAAGCACTCGGTTTCAGGCTTAGGTCCAGATTTGGGTTTCTTTTCTTGAGCAGCAACTTGCTTGCTGTTCTTCTTAAAGTTCCCTTCTTCTTTCCTTTGCCCTTTTCTTGAAACTAGTGGTCTTGTTGACCATCAACACTTGATGCTCCTTCTTGATTTCTACCTCCGCAGCTTTTAGCATTGCGAAGAGCTCGGGAAGTGTCTTGTTCATCCCTTGCATATTATAGTTCATCACGAAGCTCTTGTAGCTTGGTGGCGTGATTGGAGAATTTCATCAATGACACTATCATCCGGAAGATTAACTCCCAGTTGAATCAAGTGATTATTATACCCGGACATTTTGAGTATGTGCTCACCGATGAACTATTCTCCTCCATCTTGCAGCTATAGAACTTATTGGAGACTTCATATCTCTCAATCCGGGCATTTGCTTGAAATATTAACTTCAACTCTGGAACATCTCATATGCCCCATGACGCTCAAAACGTCGTTGAAGACCGGTTCTAAGCCGTAAAGCATGGCACATGAACTATAGAGTAGTCATCAGCTTTGCTCGCCAGACGTTCACAACTTCGGCGTTGCTCTCTGCAGAGCTGGCACCCAGCGGTGCTTCGGGGCGTAATTCTTACATGCAGCAATGAGGATAATCCTCAAGTTACGGACCCAGTCCGTGTAATTGCTACCATCATCTTTCAACTTTGCTTTCTCAAGGAACGCATTAAAATTCAACGGAACAACAGCACGAGCCATCTATCTACAACAAACATAGATAAGCAAAATACTATCAGGTGCTAAGTTCATGATAATTAAGTTCAATTAATCATATTATTTAAGAACTCCCACTTAGACAGACATCTCTCTAGTCATCTAAGTGAACACGTGATCCAAATCAACTAAACCATAACCGATCATCACGTGAAATGCAGTAGTTTTCAATGGTGAACATCATTATGTTGATCATATCTACTATATGATTCACGCTCAACCTTTCGGTCTCCATGTTCCGAGGCCATATCTGCATATGCTAGGCTCGTCAAGTTTAACCTGAGTATTCGCGTGTGCAAAACTGGCTTGCACCGTTGTAGATGGACGAGAGCTTATCACACCCGATCATCACGTGGTGTCCGGGCACTCTGAACTTTTAGCAACGGTGCATACTCAGGAGAACACTTCTTGATAATTTTAGTGAGAGATCATCTTAAAATGCTACCGTCAATCAAAGCAAGATAAGATGCATAAAGGATAAACATCACATGCAATCAATATAAGTGATATGATATGGCCATCATCATCTTGTGCTTGTGATCTCCATCTCCAAGCACCATCATGATCACCATCGTCACCGGCGCGACACCTTGATCTCCATCATAGCATCGTTGTTGTCTCGCCAACTATTGCTTCTCGACTATCGCTACCGCTTAGTGACAAAGTAAAGCAATTACATGGCGTTGCATTTCATACAATAAGCGACAACCATATGGCTCCTGCCGATTGCCGATAACTTCGGTTACAAAACATGATCATCTCATACAATAAAATATAGCATCACGTCTTGACCATATCACATCACAACATGCCTGCAAAAACAAGTTAGGCGTCCTCTACTTTGTTGTTGCAAGTTTTACGTGGCTGCTACGGGCTGAGCAAGAACCGTTCTTACCTACGCATCAAAACCACAGCGATAGTTTGTCAAGTTGGTGCTGTTTTAACCTTCGCAAGGACCGGCGTAGCCACACTCGGTTCAACTAAAGTGGAGAGAGCAGACACCGCCGGTCACCTTTAAGCAGCGAGTGCTCAAGCGGTGAAACCAGTCTCGCGTAAGCATACACGTAATGTCGGTCCGGGCCGCTTCATCTCACAATACCGCCGAACCAAAGTATGACATCTTTGGTAAGCAGTATGACTTATATCGCCCACAACTCACTTGTGTTCTACTCGTGCATATAACATCAACGCATAAAACCAGGCTCGGATGCCTTTGTTGGGGAGCGTAGTAATTTCAAAAATTTCCTACGCACACGCAAGATCATGGTGATGCAAGCAACGAGAGGGAGAGTGTATGTCCACGTACCCTCGTGAGACCGAAGCGAAGCGTTATGACAACGCTGTTGATGTAGTCGACGTCTTCACGATCCGACCGATCCAAGTACCGAACGCACGGCACCTCCGAGTTCAGCACACGTTCAGCTCGATGACGATCCCCGGGCTCCGATCCAGCAAAGCGTCGGGGATGGGTTCCGTCAGCACGACGGCGTGGTGACGATGATGATGCTCCACCGGCGCAGGGCTTCGCCTAAGCTCCGCGATGATATGACCGAAGTGGAATATGGTGGAGGGGGGCACCGCACACGGC
Organism: Aegilops longissima; assembly: GCA_021605205.1. NCBI lineage: Eukaryota > Viridiplantae > Streptophyta > Magnoliopsida > Poales > Poaceae > Aegilops > Aegilops longissima. The sequence goes on along the minus strand of CM038676.1, from coordinate 100,192,290 downwards.
TAAGGAACGATCCGTAGATCAACTTGTGTGTCATGGGGTGCCCCCTGCCCCCGTATATAAAGGAGGGAGGGGGAGGTGCGGTCGACCCTCATAGGGTGCGCCTGGAGGAGTCCTACTCCCACCGGGAGTAGGACTCCCCCCTCTTGCCTTGTTGGAGAAGGAAAGGGGGGGGGAGAGGAAAGAGGAAGGGGGGCGCCGCCCCCCCTCTCCTTGTCCTATTCGGACTAGGGGGGGAGGGGGCGCGCGGCCTGCCCTGGACGGCCCTCCTCTTCTCCCTCATGGCCCACTAAGGCCCAACATCCCCCGGGAGGGTTCCGGCAACCCCCCGGTGTTCCGGTAAAATCCCGATTTCACCCGGAACCATTCCGATATCAAAATATAGGCTTCCAATATATCAATCTTTATGTCTCGACCATTTCGAGACTCCTCGTCATGTCCTTGATCACATCCGGGACTCCGAAAAAACTTCGGTACATCAATACTCATAAAATTGTCATCGTAACGTTAAGCGTGCGGACCCTACGGGTTCGAGAACTATGTAGACATGACCTAGAACTATTCTCGGTTAATAACCAATAGTGGAACCTGGATGTTCATATTGGTTCCTACATTTTCTACGAAGATCTTTATCGGTCAAACCGCATAACAACATACGTTGTTCCCTTTGTCATCGGTATGTTACTTGCCCGAGATTCGATCGTCGGTATCCAATACCTAGTTCAATCTCGTTACCGCAAGTCTCTTTACTCGCTCGTAATACATCATTTCATAACTAACTCATTAGTTACAATGCTTGCAAGGCTTAGGTGATGAGTATTACCGAGAAGGCCAGAGATACCTCTCCAACAATCGGAGTGACAAAACCTAATCTTGAATTATGCCAACTCAACATATACTTTTGGAGACACCTGAGAGTACCTTTATAATCACCCGATTCGTTGTGACGTTTGGTAGCACACAAAGTGTTCCTCCGTAAACGGAGTTGCATAATCTCATAGTTGCAGGAACTTTGTATGAGTCATGAAGAAAGCAATAGCAACATACTAAGCGATCAAGTGCTAAGCTAACGGAATGGGTCAAGTCAATCACATCATTCTCCTAATGATGTGATCCCGTTAATCAAATGACAACTCATGTCTATGGTTAGGAAACATAACCATCTTCGATTAACGAGCTAGTCAAGTAGAGGCATACTAGTGACACTCTGTTTGTCTATGTATTCACACATGTATTATGTTTCCGGTTAATACAATTCTAGCATGAATAATAAACATTTATCATGATATAAGGAAATAAATAATAACTTTATTATTGCCTCTAGGGCATATTTCCTTCACATGTAGCCTTGTCATACATCATACTTGGTTGAGCATCATGCCTTGGTCATGTGTGGTGTGTTTACCATGGTGTGTGCTTCTTCTCGATAGTTCCCGTTTCGTTGCGATCGTGAGGATTCGTTCGTCTACGCTTGGTTCTTCTTCGTGGGTTCACCTTCTTCATGGACTCGTTCTTCTTCCTTGCGGGACTTCAGGCAAGATGATCGTCACCTTGGATCTCATTACTATCATTGCTATGCTAGTTGCTTCGTTCTACCGCTATGCTGCGTTACCTACCACTTGCTTATCAAGCCTCCCAAATTGCCATGAACCTCTAATCTTTGTCACCCTTCCTAGCAAACCGTTGTTTGGCTATGTTACCGCTTTTGCTCAACCCCTCTTATAGCGTTGCTAGTTGCAGGTGAAGATGAAGATTGCTCCATGTTGGATTATGTTTATGTTGGGATATCACAATATCTCTTATATTATTAATGCATCTATATACTTGGTAAAGGGTGGAAGGCTCGGCCTTATGCCTGGTGTTTTGTTCCACTCTTGCCGCCCTAGTTTCCGTCATATCGGTATTATGTTCCTGGATTTTGCGTCCCTAACGCGGTTGGGTGATTTATGGGACCCCCTTGACAATTCGCTTTGAATAAAACTCCTCCAGCAAGACCCAACCTTGGTTTTACCATTTGCCTCATCACCACCTACTTTTCCCTTGGGATTTTCTCTCTCGAGGGTCATCTTTATTTAGCCCCCCCCCCCCCGGGCCAATGCTTCTCTAAGTGTTGGTCCGAACTAGAGTCCTTTGCAGCGCCACCTCGGGGAAACTTGAGGGCTGGTTTTAGTTGTACGGAGTGCTCATCCGGTGTTGCCCTGAGAACGAGATATGTGCAGCTCCTATCGGGATGTCGGTGCATCGGGCGGTCTTGCTGGTCTTGTTTTACCATTGTCGAAATGTCTTGTAAACGGGATTCCAAGACTGATCGGGTCTTCCCGGGAGAAGGAATATCGTTCGTTGATCGCGAGAGCTTATCACGGGCTAAGTTGGGACACCCCTGCAGGGTTTGAACTTTCGAAAGCCGTGCCCGCGGTTATGTGGAAGATGGGAATTTGTTGATATCCGGTTGTAGAGAACTTGACACCAGATTCGAATTAAAACGCATCAACCGCGTGTGTAGCCGTGACGGTCTCTTCTCGGCGGAGTCCGGGAAGTGAACACGGTTTTGGGTTATGTTTGACGCAAGTAGGAGTTCAGGATCACTTCTTTATCATCACTAGTTGACGACCGCTTGCTTTGCTTCTCTTCTCGCTCTTATTTGCGTAAGTTAGCCACCATACATGCTTAGTCGCTGCTGCAACCTCACCACTTTACCCCTTCCTTACCCATTAAGCTTTGCTAGTCTTGATACCCATGGTAATGAGATTGCTGAGTCCTCGTGCCTCACAGTTTACTACAACAACAGTTGCAGGTACAGGTTATGCGATGCTCATGACGCGAGAGCGATGTTTACTTGTTTTGGAGTTCTTCTTCTTAAATAAATCGATCGGGGATAGGTTCGGTCGGCAGCTTTGGGCTAGCAGGGTGGATGTCGTTTGAGTTTCTGTTTATGTTTCATCCGTAGTCGGATGTTGTTCTCGTGTATGATGTTGATGTATTCTTGTGGCATTTGTGCCTTATGTATGTATCCCCATCTATTATGTAATGTTGATGTAATGATATCCACCTTGCAAAAGCGTCTTCAAGATGCACTTCTATCCTTGGTGGGACCTTCGAGTTCCTTTAGGATAGGGTCGCATCTTGGGCGTGACACCAACTCCTTGTGATTATTAAACGGGTCACGAATTACACCCAAGGTCTCGGTTTGGAGTGCGAGAGGCAGCGATTATTTCGAAGGGTATAACAACTATGAAGGAGCAACCTTTCAAGTGAAGGGGCATCTTCGATGATGAGCTGCTGTCCTTTAAAACAAATTCCAATGCTTTTAAGGTGAGGCGACTTTATTTGGAGACAACTGATACCGATTTCTATTCCCAAAACAATCAGCAAGCGCTCGAGGCAGGGCAAGCTGGAGTGGATGATCTTGTCTTGATGAGGCCTCCGACAGATAGACCACCACAAGCAAAAGTTTTTTAGCGGTGGGAGTCGAAGCATTTGTACCAGATTATGCGGTAGATGGCACAGGCGAAGGTGGCGGTGTGGAGAGAGGAGGAAAACCGCGAGATGGACAATGGTGGTGTGGCCACAAATTCTTGGTATGTTCGTGGTATGAAACTTTCGTGGTAATGGTAGAACTCAAACTGCTGGAGTTTTACGAATTCAGGGGATGTCAGCGAAGCGTCCACCTTGCCGGGTATGGAAAACAGGTAGCTTGTCGGGATGCAGAGGCATTGAACGGGGCCCTGCTGGTGAGAAGAGGCGATGGCTCGATGAGATCAAATTCAGGAAGGATGAGATGTCGGCGGCGATCGAGATTGAGGCGCGGTGCGCCATAGAGGGCACCACCGAGTTGAGAGGACTTGTGTGCCGCAGCAATCCTTGGTGGGAGAAGCGAGATGATCTCCTCAAGGATGGCCTTGGGAGATCGCTGATGCCGTCCACCGGAGATTCTATCGGTTCCTCGGATCCGGGTAGGGGGGCTCGCCGCTTCTCCCAGCTTATCGGGTCTGGGGTCTACAATCGGCGTCGCTTGGCGGAGCCTCATCTTCTTAGCGCTGGGGCGATCGACTCCATTTTCCTTGTGGGCGTCGCGCCGAGCTCACGGGTTTGAGAAGAGTAGCAGAGATGAGCCTAGTGGCGGTCTGAGTGGGGAAGAAGGAGGGCTGGGATTTGTAGGAGTGGAAGAAGAGGAGAGGCGTTTTCTCTCTGAGTGAGGAAGAAGGTGGCGGGGTTTTCGAGCAGTGGGGAAGATTGGGGAGCGGGGGAATTGGGTGGGGAGGCAGGCGGAGAGGCGAGCTGTTCATGTTTATAAGGCCAGCTGCAGTAACTACTCGCTTTTCCCAAGAACCGCTCTCTTCTTTTGCGTTCTTGCATTGGTCTTTGGCGCATGGGCTTGGCTTCTTGGTCATGCATGCAGGATGCATGTGCCCGCCGACCCTTTGCATGTGCCTGGTTTGTTACTAGGCCTATTTAATAGGGTGGTTATGGAGTAAATTAAGGAGATTTATTTTCTCTGTGTGCATCCACCAAATTAGAGGATGCAGTCTTGGATGAACACTCACATTAAACTAACATTGAGAAGAACAAAAGTTCAGCATGTCTATGCATCTCAATGATTCACCATACTATAATCAATATACAAAGTTGTGAGAAGGTGTGGAAATAAAGAAAATCGGTCGATGCTTCTCTAAGCAAAGGGCCTCCCTGCACATGCATTAATTTCCTGGGCATGTTTGTTTCTTCTCAATGTTGCGAGCACTTTGAGCATGTTGGCAACTCCACAGCTAGCTACGTGCCTCATCTTGCAATTGATGCTGACACATTTGCTGCAAACACATGAGGCAATAGAGATGACTCAACATGGGTCCATATTGTGCAGTTCCCCTGATATCATATTCATTGTCCTGAATCTGAAAAGATAGGAAAATAATAGCTATACTTAAACGGTGTTGCAAAACAGTAGCACATATCAATAGATCGGCATGACAAAACACGATCATCACGGACGAAGGGATCTTGACCTGCCCGAGGAAGATTACATATAATTTCATAAGTCCTTGGTTGATTTCCACCTTGGCTGCTTTGCTTGTTTGCTCCTCCACACATGACGGGATCATTCCGCCTTGCATTCAGCAAGTCAACATCTGAATAAGCTAATTTCATCTTGTGGTGGTCATTGTACCTAGTTACGAATGTAGGAATACCTGGAGCACCATGAGGTTAGCTAACAGCAGGTAGATGCAGCCATATAAATTTTGTGCGATGCTACCAAAATTGAGGTTTGTATCCCTTCCCGTTATGAGAATTCTTCTTGAAGTTGGTAGAATGTGATGGCTTGTTCTTTGCATCAAACTTGCCTTTCCCCTGAGATTTGTTCTTGTTGTTTTGGGGCTGGTTGGGCTGGAAGTTCTTCTCGTGTACCATGTGGGCACTAGAAGCTCCCTCGGCGACCGAGCACGTGTGTCTTTTGCTCTCGCCTTCTCCTCAAAATCAAGAGTGCTAATGAGATCCAAAACAGAAAACTCATGTCTCTTGTTTTTCAGAGAAGTAGCAAAATCGTTCCACGAAGGTGGAAGCTTGGCAATGATGGTCCCAAACAACAAATTTGTCCGCAACACACACTTAAAGTACTCAAGTTCCTTAGAGAGTGATCAGTATCTCATGAGTCTATTTGAACAACAGCGCTCATCGGTCATCTTGTAGTCAGAAATTGCTCCATGACGTACAACTCGTTGCGGCCCGAGGGCCCAAACGTGGCCTCGGCGCAGCCCACATGTCTTTGCCGCTGTCAAGCGACATATATGAATCCACAATGGAATCATCAAGAACACTCAAGCAGGCGGCTTTGAAGAGGGTATCCATGTTACAAAAGCTTCTGCGTGTAGGATTAAGATCGCCCTCGGGCTTACCCTTAGTGGCGTCATAGCATTACATGATCTGAAACCAATATCTGCTCTTGTGCGCCACCTTTTATATTGCACCCCCTTAAAAGTAGGCGGCTTCAAAAGCGCAGCAAAACCACTCGGAGTAAATTGCCTGTGATCAGGTTTTAGGATTGGATTGTTGAATATATGAGCAATTTAGTATGAGATTTAATATGAAACAGTAGTAAATAGATCATGACGACAATTGCAAACATCAAAGTAATGATGCAGACTAAACCAGGAGGACAAAATCACATACTGTACAGCGGGAGTAGAACCGATGTGGTTGATGTTGTCACTCATGTCGTTGATGAAGAGGTTACCGAGGTCGGGGAAGAAGGCTGTCGTTGAGGAAGTCGTCGTTGGCAGATCACAAGAGTGTGCTCCCAAAACCTGATCGCCCCTCTCCGTCAGGATCACAAAGGTGGGGTTCGGAGGACTCTGTCCCTTCTCGCGGTGCACGCCGGAAGGAGGGCTGGAGAAGAATTGCGTGGCGGCGCTAAGATGCGAGCAGTCTTGAAACCATATGATCTGGCGGAGGCTAGGGTAGAGCATGTCGTCGGTCGTCTGAGAGTATAATAGTAGGCCTTTGGCCCCAAACCCCACGTCCAAGTCAATAATAGCTCAAAAAGTCAATAATAGCCCCACCAAGGTTTGTCTAAAAAATGGAGTAATTAAAGGCGTCCGTTAGTCCCTTTAGTATAAATACAATATCATTAATAATGGCCCCACCTTTTGTCTCACAAAGTATGTTGGAGTACAACCAGCTACACGTTTACAATCCGCTTCTCTCTCTCTCTCTTCTCTCTCCTTCAACTAAGCACAAATATTATATTTAAATCCTTATAGCCTGCTTATGTCATCTAATTGTAGTACTTGCTCTAAAGTTACTATCCTTGTGTAGTCTGAAATGTCGGGCATGCAGTGGCGGTGCCCTCGGTCAAGACGCCGCTCAACGGCGGAAGCGATGAGAGGTCGCGTGCCTCGACTTGCCATCAATATGGAGCGGCGGGCTCGGTGGCGGCCAGGCGGGAAGCCAGAGAGGGGGGGAGGGTTTTGTTGGGCCAAGAAGGTGAGAAGCCAACTTGGGATCGGTCGGACGGGAAATATCATGTGCTCCCATACTCGCATATGACACTAGTCTAGTATGTTACTACTCCTCCTTTCCGGTTTATAGAGATGTTTAGAGTAACATAGTAATATGTTACAATACAAGTTACTCCCCACTATGACCAGCCTTGGCCTCTCCCAGTGCTCCACCATGTATAGCTGCTAAGCCTGCCACGTAGGCATAAAATATGATGTGGCACCAATAAACTAAGCACCTATGCATTGAAGACTTGAGTTACTAAGCCATTTAATGCACTTAGCACCTCATCTAAAGAGCACTAATAGTATAGCCAGCTGCTGGCTATAAGCCATTGCCATGTCATCTACAGCCCATCTTATAGTCAACATGTACAATAGTAGATCAAAAGAGTGTACTACTACTTTTTTGTTCTGTGGCCCACCTTTCATTCTCACAAAGTGCCTAGGAGCACGTGCTAGAGCTGGCTCTTCACGAAGAGCCCGCTTACCTTCTCTCTCCTCTTCTCTTTCCTCCAACTAAGCAGAAACATACTATAGTTTATTCCTTATAGCCCGCCGACTCAGCTCTATTGTACTTGCTCTAAGCACATCTAAGCACTTACTAGTACCCCCTTGACCGTGGACCTTGACGGTGTACGTCACCTTGTGTCTCATAATTTTCCTCGTCATCATCTGATTCCTAGAAGATCTCACCCACATCATCGTTAGCATGCAGCCGCCTTGATAGACAACGTGCGCAGAAGGAGTAGAGGCGACTGGGGACGCACCACCACCACGTTGTGGGCACTCCGTATGTGCTCGTGTAATGCGTGCAGCGCGCGTGTTTTCCATCGGTGCTAGCTCTAAGGCCGAGGCTGCGGTCGTCTTCGTCTCCGACTAGTAGTTGAGCAACAACGGCAAAGAGGTGCTGCAAGAGATGCGTATGCGCCGTTGCGTGCGAGCTTTGCCGTAGCACGACGAACCGGATGGCGCACGCCTCCATGCAGCCGAGTGTGTGCGCATGCATGTGTTATTCACGTGCATTCTGCGGCCGAGCGTGTGTGCATGCACGTCTTGTGTACGTGCGTTGTGTGCTCCATGCTGTGCGCGTATGTGCATGAGTTGGATCGGATGGAGTTAGTGTGTTGGCTTGTGTACATGCGTGGCTGCATGCGTCCTGTACATGCGTGGCTTGTTGCGTGGTTATCAATAATTCAATATAAACTACTCCCTCCGTTCCTAAATATAAGTCTTTCTAGCCATTTCAAATAGACTACAACATACGGATGTATGTAGACATATTTTAGAGTGTAGATTCATTCATTTTGTTTCGTATGTAGTCCCTTATTGAAATATCTAAAAAGACTTATATTTGGGAACGGAGGAGTATAAAACATCTTCAACTTAGCATCCCGATGTACCGTTTCTAGTGGTTAGCGAAAAGTTCATGTTCTTTTAGTTGTTTATAGGTGGGCGGCGGCAAAAACAGGGGAAAGCGCGCAAGGTTCCTTGCGGGCGCTCCACCGCAGGGTTCCTTGCTCCTCCTCGGTCGTCGAGAATCTATGCTCTTCAACTCTTTTCTTTTACGTGAGCTTTGTTCATTCTTTTCCCAACACGCGAGACATCTAGCATCAAGGTGCACGTGTCATGCAAGAAAATGGAGATAATCAGATAAGCGGTCGTAAGTGAGTCATGCGGGGGGGGCGGAAACCCTTTTTCGTAAGTGAGTTGTGCGCCGATGGCACCTCGCAATATTTTTCTCCTCAATGGTACGTGAATAGTGCACGTACTCAACGACGAAGCACGGATGGTAGCAATGACATGGTCAGCCCTTTTTGGAGAGAGTACGTACTACTAGTAAATAACTTTGATGTGTCCCGTCAACTCGCAGAACGACGAGAAGCTTGATTACGCCTTCTCCCTCGCCAACACGTGTGCGGTGGCTCGCAGCACGAGGAGAAACTTTTGCTTACAAGCGGTGGACGTGCAACAGTTCATTTGGTGTCGATTGCGGAAGCACTCTTGTAGAACATCGACTTCCGGAAGAGGCGAAGAGCCAAGCGCAAGGTCACCTACTAACCTTAGGCTAGGCGTAGTGGGAGTAACATAAGTAGGGGTACCTCCTTTTTTTATTCTAGAAACAACCACATGCGAATATCAAGGTGCTGGTTACGTAGAACAAATTTCCTGTAGTCCGTGCTCAGCCCTCCTCTATCTCTCTTCTCAGCCAGCCAGCGGGCGCGCGGAGCCCATCGTCTGTTTGCTCACATGCGGCCCCACATGTCAGTGAAAACACAAGAGGACCCACTGAACCTGCACATCTTTCACCTCGACGTGCTGGTGATGAAAAACAAATCCAATAAAGATCTTTGGTGGCCGCTTTTGGAGTTACTCAAGAGTAGTAAGATTCTATTCTGATTTAACCCAAGATGCACATCTCGTGGCTTCAACTACCACTCTATTTTATTTCATGACACGACATGGATCTTGGATGTCCCACATGTCGACAAAAGGAGGAAGAACCGACCAAATCTTGGTTGTGCTCTCGGATTAGACTAGTTGTGCTAACTTAAAATTTTATTGTGTACTCCCTCCGTTCCAAAATACTTGACTTCCATTTGTCCAAAAATGGATGCACCTATATACTAAAACATGTCTATATACATATATATATTGACAAATAGAAGGGATGTATTGTGCAACGGAGGGAGTAGAATGGATGCAAGTTTTTATATTGGGAAGAAGAGTACATCCATATATTGATATAGCATTGGAGTTGGCCTTACAAGTGGGACCGCAGTTGAGGAAACCGACTATCGGCAAACCCCCACCTCGCCCGCCGTGCAATGGCTGAGTTAGAGAAACGATGAGGTTGAAGAGATTGCTCTAGCACGGACTCCAAGAAATATGGTGTCGATGGAAGTCGTCTTTGGTGGCGTGTGCCGTACTCACGGGCGTGAATGCTTGTTCGGCCCATGCCACCCTACTACTCCTACTACTTACTATATAGTACTAGTATCAAGGATTCGAGGTGCTGTTACGTAGTACAATATGGCTCTGATAAAAACACAATCGAAAGTGCAACTATCCCTAAGTGGTTTTGGTAATTCATAACAACATATAGCTCATTGAGCAAATACTATTCCAAGATAAATATTTCAGGAAACCTCAATGAATGGCATGGCATGGATGATGAAAGTGGATCCCTCAAAATATTAAGGACAAAGGATTGGCTCAAGCTCAAAAGCTGAAGACTCTACATTTTGCATTTTAGTGATCCAAGATCATATTGAGTCTATAGGAAAAGCCAATACTATCAAGAAGGGATGAGGTGTTGCTTAATGAGCCTTTTGCTCCATGTGCTTAGTGATATGCTCCAAAAACCTCCACTACTTTCTCACATCCACAAATGACCTAAACCCAAAGTCAAACTCGGCCCTACCGATTCTTTCTATCCGGCTCCATCGAGTTCAGATGTCATAGCCACTGCCACAAACCCTAGGCAAATCAGTTTCACTGATAGGGATCTCGGTCTCATCAAGATGGGATTGTAATCTCTCTGTTTCCCTTCGTAATGTTTCGGTCTAACCGAAGTGAGCGATCGGTCCCATCGAGATTGCAATGTAAACTTTCTGTTTCCCTTCTATAACTTTTCGGTCTCACCGAAAGAGCAAATCGGTCCCACCGAGTTTACCTGACCAACTCTCTGGTTAGCTAATTACGAAATTCGGTCTCACCGAGTTTGTGTAATCTGTCTCACCGGGATTACGTTATGCCCTAACCCTAACCATATCGGTCCTACCGAGATGCATGTCAGTCCCACCGAAAACCCTAACGGTCACTAGGTTTACTAAATCGGTCCGACCGAGTTTGATGATTCGGTCCCACCGAGTTTGGTAAACTGTGTGTAACGGTTAGATTTTGTGTGGAGGCTATATATACCCCTCCACCTCCTCTTCATTCATGGAGAGAGCCATCAGAACAAACCTACACTTCCAACCTACTAGTTCTGAGAGAGAACCACCTACTCATGTGTTGAGGCCAAGATATTCCATTCCAACCATATGAATCTTGATCTCTAGCCTTCCCCAAGTTGCTTTCCACTCAAATCTTATTTCCACCAAATCCAATCCTGTGAGAGAGAGTTGAGTGTTGGGGAGACTATCATTTGAAGCACAAGAGCAAGGAGTTCATCATCAACACACCATTTGTTACTTCTTGGAGAATGGTGTCTCCTATATTGGCTAGGTGTCACTTGGGAGCCTCCGACAAGATTGTGGAGTTGAACCAAGGAGTTTGTAAGGGCAAGGAGATCGCCTACTTCGTGAAGATCTACCGCTAGTGAGGCAAGTCCTTCGTGGGCGACGACCATGGTGGGATAGACAAGGTTGCTTCTTCATGGACCCTTCGTGGGTGGAGCCCTCCATGGACTCGCGCAACCCCCTACGTGGGTTGAAGTCTCCATCAACGTGGATGTACGATAGCACCACCTATCGGAACCACGACAAAAACATCTGTGTCTCCAATTGCGTTTGAATCCTCCAAACCTTTCCCTTTATATTCTTGCAAGTTGCATGCTTTATTTTCCGCTGCCTATATACTCTTTGCATGCTTGCTTGAATTGTGTGAAGATTGCTTGACTTGTTCAAAAATAGCTAAAATCTGCCAAAGTCTAAAATTGGGAAAAGGTTAAGTTTTTATTGGTCAAGTAGTCTAATCAACCCCCCCCCACCCCTCTAGACATACTTCAAGGTCCTACAAGTGGTATCAGAGCTTTGGTCTCCATTTGCTTTATTTCCATAGCTTTTGGTGGTCATAGCCTTGGTTTCACAACCTAGGAGAGTATGGCGTCTAGCGAGGGAAATTATTATCATAGAGGTCCTTACTTTGATGGCACTAATTTTGCTAGTTGGAAGCATAAGATGAAAATGCATATTCTCGGACATAACCCCGCCGTTTGGGCTACTGTGTGTATTGGCTTGTAAGGTGAATTCTTTGATGGGAGAGAACCGAACCGTGAAGCTAGTGCGGATGAGTTGAAGATGTTGCAATACAACGCTCAAGCTTGTGATATCCTCTTCAATGGATTGTGCCCCGAAGAATTCAACAAAATCAGCCGTCTTGAGAATGCAAAGGAAATTTGGGATACTTTGGTTGATATGCACGAAGGTAAAGACTCCGTCAAGGAATCCAAGTTGGATGTGCTCCAAAGTCAGCTTGACAAGTTCAAAATGAAGGATGGTGAAGGTTTCGCTGAAATGTACTCTAGGCTTGCTCTCATCACAAATGAGATTGCCGGCTTAGGAAGTGAAGAGATGACCGACAGATTCATCATCAAGAAGATCCTAAGAGCATTGGATGGAAAATATGATACCGTGTGCACGTTGATCCAAATGATGCCCAATTACAAAGATCTCAAGCCTACGGAAGTCATTGGAAGAATTGTTGCTCATGAGATGTCACTCAAGGACAAGGAGGAACTTCACAACAAGTCGAGTGGTGCTTACAAAGCCTCAAGTGAAGCCCCCACATCATCAAGTGAGAAACAAACCTTCAATGAAGAATTGAGCATAATGGTGAAGAAATTCAACAAATTCTACAAGAGTAGAAGCAAAGAAAGAAGCTCCAAGTCAAAGTCCTACAATGAGAAAAGATCTTCTAGTCAAGAGCGCAATTGTTACAATTGTGGGAGACCCGGACACTATTCCAATGAGTGTACGACACCCTACAAAAGAAGAGAAGATTCTCCCAAGAGAAGAAGTAGAATAGAAGAATCACCACCAAGAGAGAGAAGGAGTAGAGATGATCGTTATGAACGAAGACCCTCACAGAGAAGCAATGATTCGGAAAGGAAGGACAAGTCATCAAAGAGCTACACAAAACGAAGACATCAAGCTCATGTTGGTGAATGGGTATCCGGCTCCGACTCCGAACATCACTCCGAGAGAAGCTATCACTCCGACTCCGAATACACTCAAGATGAAGGTGTTGCCGGTCTAGCACTTGTGTCAACCAACTCCTCGACATATTTGAATCACCAAATGAAGGAATTGGTAGATGCTTCATGGCCAAAGGTCCTAAGGTAACACACCCTGAGTATGTTGATTTTGATGTTGATGAAGATGACTTGCTAGGTGATGATGATTTACTTGTTGACAACTCTAGTGATGAATACTATGATGAAACGTCAATTAATCATGCTAATCAAATTGAAACGAATGAAAATGATAAGGAGAAAATTGAGCGTCTAACTAAAGAACTAAACACTCTTAAGTTAGCTCATGAATCTATCTTTGAAGATCATCGAGAACTTTTAAGGGCTCATGAGAAGTTACGCTTTGAAAAGCTCAATCTCGAGCAAGAACATGAGTTCTTAAAAGCGATCAATGATGATCTTCGTAAGAAAAGTTCTTCTTACATTGCCAAGCGTTTACTCTTATCTACTTACATGCCTCAAGTCAAGTCTAGTAACAAGAACAAGAAAGATTCTTCTTCTAGTAGTAACAATAAGAATGCTACATCCAATGTTGTTGCTTCTAGTAGTTCTCTTGATTCCACTAATGATCCTCTTAGCCAAATTACACTTGAGAAAGAAAACAGCTTATTGAAGGGAATTATAGAGAAAGGTGTATACAAAAGTCTTGCCGGGAGTAAGCAATTTGAGGAAATTGTACGCAAGCAAGGAAGGCACCGGAAGAATCAAGGTGTTGGTTATGAACGAAAGTTCAATGCCAATGGAGTTGAGTGGGAAGAAGATCAATACCCCAAGACAAAGTTTGTTCCTCAACAAGAGAAGTATGATCCTACTTCCTTCAAGGGAACACAAGCACAAGATGATCTTCCACCACAAGACCACAAGAACAAAGGCAAGGACAAGCTTCAAGAGGAGATTGGTGTTGGGGAACGTAGTAATTTCAAAAAAATTCCTACGCACACGCAAGATCATGGTGATGGCATAGCAACGAGAGGGAGAGTGTATGTCCACGTACCCTCGTGAGACCGTCTGTGAGCGTTATAACAACGCTGTTGATGTAGTCGTGCGTCTTCACGATCCGACCGATCCAAGTACCAGACGCACGGCACCTCCGAGTTCAGCACACGTTCAGCTCGATGGCGATCCCGGGCTCCGATCCAGAAAGCGTCGGGGATGAGTTCCGTCGAGACGACAGCGTGGTGGCGATGATGATGCTCCACCGGCGCAGGGCCGCCTAAGCTCATGACGATATGACTCTACGGCGCGAGGGCTTCGCCTAAGCTCATGACGATATGACGAAGTGGAATATGGTGGAGGGGCACCGACACGGCTAAGGAACGATCCGTAGATCAACTTGTGTGTTATGGGGTGCCCCCTGCCCTGTATATAAAGGAGCAAGGGGGTGCGGCCAGCCCTAGGAGGAGGCGCGGAGAGTCCTACTCCCACCGAGTAGGACTCCCCCCTTCCTAGTTGGATTAGGACTTGGGGGAGGAGAGAGGAAGGGGCGCCCCCTCTCCTTCTCCTATTCGGACTAGGGGAGGGGGCGGCCTGCCTGGCCGGCCCTCCTCTTCTCCCTTATGGCCCATTAAGGCCCAACATCCCCGGGAGGTTCAGTAACCCCGGTTTCCAGTAAAATCCGATTTCACCGGAACCATTCGAGAAGTCAAACATAGGCTTCCAATATATCAATCTTTATGTCTCGACCATTTGAGACTCCTCGTCATGTCTGTGATCACATCAGGGACTCGAACAAACTTGGTACATCAAAACTTATAAACTCATAATAAGCTGTCATCGAAGCGTTAAGCGTGCGGACCCTACGGGTTCGAGAACTATGTAGACATGACCTAGAACTATTCTCGGTCAATAACCAATAGCGGAACCTGGATGCCCATATTGGTTCCTACATATTCTTGAAGATCTTTATCGGTCAAACCGCATAACGACATCGTTGTTCCTTTGTCATCGGTATGTTACTTACCCGAGATTCGATCGTCGGTATCAATACCTAGTTCAATCTCGTTACCGCAAGTCTCTTTACTTGTTCCGTAATACATCATCTCACAACTAACTTATTAGTTGCAATGCTTGCAAGGCTTATGTGATGTGTATTAACGAGAAGGCCTAGAGATACCTCTCCAGACAATCGGAGTGACAAAACCTAATCTCAAATCGCCAACCCAACATGTACCTTTGGAGACACTGTAGTACTCCTTTATAATCACCCGATTCGTTGTGACGTTTGGTAGTACCAAAGTGTTCCTCCGTAAGCAGGAGTTGCATAATCTCATAGTTACAGGAACATGTATAGGTCATGAAGAAAGCAATAGCAATATACTAAGCGATCAAGTGCTAAGCTAACGGAATGGGTCATGTCAATCACATCATTCTTCTAATGACGTGATCCCATTAATCAAATGACAACACATGTCTATGGTTAGGAAACATAACCATCTTTGATTAATGAGCTAGTCTAGTAGAGGCATACTAGTGACTATATGTTTGTCTATGTATTCACACATGTATTATGTTTCCGGTTAATACAATTCTAGCATGAATAATAAACATTTATCATGACATAAGGAAATAAATAATAACTTTATTATTGCCTCTAGGGCATATTTCCTTCAGTCTCCCACTTGCACTAGAGTCAATAATCTAGATTACACGGTAATGATTCTAACACCCATGGAGTCTTGGTGCTGATCATGTTTTGCTCGTGGAAGAGGCTTAGTCAGCGGTGCGCAACATTCAGATCCGTATGTATCTTGCAAATCTCTATGTCTCCCACTTGGACTTGGTCCGAATGGAATTGAAGCGTCTCTTGATATGCTTGGTCCTCTTGTGAAATCTGGATTCCTTTGCCAAGGCAATTGCACAATATTGTCACAGAAGATCTTCATTGGTCCCGATGCACTAGGTATGACACCTAGATCGGAAATGAACTCTTTTATCCAGACTCCTTCATTTGCTGCTTCCAAAGCAGCTATGTACTCCGCTTCACATGTAGATCCCGCCACGACGCTTTGTTTAGAACTGCACCAACTGACAGCTTCACCGTTTAATAAAAACACTTATCCGGTTTGCGATTTAGAATCGTCCGGATCAGTGTCAAAGCTTGCATCGACGTAACCATTTACGACTAGCTCTTTGTCACCTCCATATACAAGAAACATATCCTTAGTCCTTTTCGGGTATTTCGGGATGTTCTTGACCGCTGTCGATGATCCACTCTGGATTACTTTGGTACCTTCCTGCCAAGCTTATTGCTAAGCATCGTCAGTGTCGGTACACAAGACGCATACATGATAGAGCCTATGGCTGAAGCATAGTGAACATCTTTCATTTTCTCTCTATCTTCTGCATTGTGGTCGGGCATTGAGTCGACTCAATTTCACACCTTGTAATACTGGTAAAAACCTTTCTTTGCACGATCCATTTTGAACTTTTTCAAAACTTTATCAAGGTATGTGCTTTGTGAAAGTCCAATTAAGCGTCTTGATCTATCTCTATAGATCTTGATGCCCAATATGTAAGCAGCTTCACCGAGGTCTTTCATTGAAAAACTTTTATTCAAGTATCCTTTTATGCTATCCAGAAATTCTATATCATTTCCAATCAATAATATATCGTCCACATATAATATCGAAATGCTCTGAGCTCCCACTCACTTTCTTGTAAATACAAGGCTTCTCCAAAAGTGCATATAAAACCATATGCTTTGATCACACTATCAAAGCGTTTATTCCAACTCGAGAGGCTTGCACAGACCATAAATTGATTCTTTGGAGCTTGCACACTTTGTTAGCACCCTTTGGATCAACAAAACCTTCGGTTGCATCATATACAACTCTTCTTCTAGAAATCCATTCAAGAATGCAGTTTTACATCCATTTGCCAAATTTCATAATCATAAAATGCAGCAATTGCTAACATGATTCGGACAGACTTAAGCATCGCTACTGGTGAGAAAGTCTCATCGTAGTCCACTCCTTGAACTTGTCGAAAACCTTTCGCAACAAGTCGAGCTTTATAGACGATTACATTACCATCGAGTTCAGTCTTCTTCTTAAAGATCCATTTATTCTCAATAGCTTGCCGATCATCGTGCAAGTCAACCAAAGTCCATACTTTGTTCTCATACATGGATCCCATCTCAGATTTCATGGCTTCCAGCCATTTTGCGAATCTGGGCTCACCATCGCTTCTTCATAGTTTGTAGGTTCGCCATGGTCAAGTAACATGACTTCCGAATAGGATTACCGTACCACTCAGTGCGGATCTTACTCTGGTTGACCTCCACGAGTTCAAGTAGAAACTTGATCTGAAGTTTCATGATCAATATCATTAGTTTCCTCACTAATTGATGTAGTTGTCACAGAACCGTTTCTTGTGATGAACTACTTTCCAATAAGGGAGCAGATATCTGATTATCTCATCAAGTTCTACTTTCCTCCCACTCACTTCTTTCGAGAGAAACTCCTTTTCTAGAAAGGATCCGAATTTAGCAACGAAAATCTTGCCTTCAGATCTGTGATAGAAGGTGTACCCAATCTCCTTTGGGTATCCTATGAAGACACATTTCTCCGATTTGGGTTCGAGCTTATCGGTTGAAGTTTCTTCACATAAGCATCGCAGCCCCAAACTTTAAGAAACGACAACTTTGGTTTCTTGCCAAACCACAGTTCATAAGGTGTCGTCTCAGCGGATTTTGATGGTGCCCTATTTAGCGTGAATGCGGCCGTCTCTAAAGCATATCCCCAAAAGCGATAGCGGTAAATCAGAAGAGACATCATAGATCGCACCATATCAAGTAAAATACGATTCTGACGTTCGGCCACACCATTTCGTTGTGGTGTTCCGGTGGCGTGAGTTGCTAAACTATTCCGCATTGTTTCAAATGTAAACCAAACTCGTAACTCAAATATTCTCCTCCACGATCAGATCGTAGAAATTTTATTTTCTTGTTACGATGATTTTCCACTTCACTCTGAAATTCTTTGAACTTTTCAAATGTTTCAGATTTGTGTTTCATTAAGTAGATATACCCATATCTGCTCAAATCATCTGTGAAGGTGAGAAAATAACGATACCCACGCGTGCCTCAACATTCATTGGACCACAAACATCGGTATGTATGATTTCCAACAAATCAGTTGCTCGCTCCATAGTTAGGAGAACGGCGTTTTAGTCATCTTGCCCATGAGGCACGGTTCATAAGTACCAAGTGGTTCATAATCAAGTGATTCCAAAAGTCCATCGGTATGGAGTTTCTTCATGCGTTTTACACCGATATGACCCAAACGGCAGTGCCACAAATATTGCATTATCATTATCAACTCTGTATCTTTTGGTTTCAACACTATGAATATGTGTATTACTACTATCGAGATTCAATAAAAATAGACCACTCTTCAAGGGTGCATGACCATAAAAGATATTATTCATATAAATAGAACAACCATTATTCTCTGTCTTAAATGAATAACCGTCTCGCATCAAACAAGATCCAGATATAATGTTCATGCTTAACGCTGGCACCAAATAACAATTATTTAGGTCTAAAACTAATCCCGATGGTAGATCTAGAGGTAGCGTGCCATTGCGATCACATCGACTTTGGAACCATTTCCACAGCGCATTGTCACCTCGTCCTTAGCCAAT
The DNA here is from genome assembly GCA_021605205.1 of Aegilops longissima. Classification (NCBI taxonomy): domain Eukaryota; kingdom Viridiplantae; phylum Streptophyta; class Magnoliopsida; order Poales; family Poaceae; genus Aegilops; species Aegilops longissima. Next base: position 100,173,681 of record CM038676.1, on the reverse strand, counting down.
CTTTGCTTAATCCGTAGTTCCTGTTTGAGTTGCAAATATTAGCAATGAACCAATATCAAATACCGGTACTACTGCGAGTATTAGTAAGGTACACATCAATAACATGTATATCACATATACCTTTGTTCACCTTGCCATCCTTCTTATCCGCCAAATACTTGGGGCAGTTCCGCTTCGATGTCGATCTGCTTGCGGTAGAAGCACTCGATTTCAGGCTTAGGTCCAGACTTGGGTTTCTTCTCTTGAGCAGCAACTTTCTTGCTGTTCTTTTGAAGTTCCTTCTTCTTTCCTTTGCCCTTTTCTTGAAACTAGTGGTCTTGTTGACCATCAAAACTTGATGCTCTTTCTTGATTTCTACCTCCATGCTTTTAGCATTGCGAAGAGCTCGGAATTGTTTTGGTCATCCCTTGCATATTATAGTTCATCACGAAGCTCTTGTAGCTTGGTGGCGTGATTGGAGAATTTCATCAATGACACTATCATCCGGAAGATTAACTCCCAGTTGAATCAAGTGATTATTATACCCGGACATTTTGAGTATATGTTCACTTGTGAACTATTCTCCTCCATCTTGCAGCTATAGAACTTATTGGAGACTTCATATCTCTCAATCCGGGCATTTGCTTGAAATATTAACTTCAACTCCTCGAACATCTCATATGCTCCATGGCGTTCAAAACGTCGTTGAAGACCCGGTTATAAGCCGTAAAGCATGGCACCTCGAACTATAGAGTAGTCATCGACTTTGCTCGCAGACGTTCACAACTTCGGCGTTGCTCTCTGCAGCACTGGCACCCAGCGGTGCTTCGGGGCGTAATTCTTCGTGCAGCAATGAGGATAATCCTCAAATTACGGACCCAGTCCGTGTAATTGCTACCATCATCTTTCAACTTTGCTTTCTCAAGGAACGCATTAAAATTCAACGGAACAACAAAGACGAGCCATCTATCTACAAGTAAACATAGACAAGCAAAATACTATCGGTACTAAGTTCATGATAAATTTAGGTTCAATTAATCATATTACTAAAGAACTCCCACTTAGATAGACATCTCTCTAGTTATCTAAGTGATTACGTGATCCAAATCAACTAAACCATGTCCGATCATCACGTGAGATGGAGTAGTTTCAATGGTGAACATCACTATGTTGATCATATCTACTATATGATTCACGTTCGACCTTCGGTCTCCGTGTTCGAGGCCATATCTGTTATATGCTAGGCTCGTCAAGTTTAACTGAGTATTCGCGTGCGCAACTGTTTTGCACCGTTGTATTTGAGCGTAGAGCCTATCACACCCGATCATCACGTGGTGTCTCAAGACGAAGAACTTTCATAGCGGTGCATACTCGGGAGAATACTTCTTGATAATTTTAGTGAGAGATCATCTTATAATGCTACCGTCAATCAAAGCAAGATAAGATGCATAAAGGATAAACATCACATGCAATCAATATAAGTGATATGATATGGCCATCATCATCTTGTGCTTGTGATCTCCATCTCCAAGCACCGTCATGATCACCATCGTCACCGGCGCCACACCTTGATCTCCATCGTAGCATCGTTGTCGTCTTTCCAACTATTGCTTCTCGACTATCGCTCTTGCTTAGTGATAAAGTAAAGCAATTACATGGCGTTGCATTTCATACAATAAGCGACAACCATATGGCTCCTGCCAATTGCCAATAACTCGGTTACAAAACATGATCATCTCATACAATAAAATATAGCATCACGTCTTGACCATATCACATCACAACATGCCTGCAAAAACAAGTTAGGCGTCCTCTAATTTGTTGTTGCAAGTTTTACGTGGCTGCTACGGGCTGAGCAAGAACCGTTCTTACCTACGCATCAAAACCACAGCGATAGTTTGTCAAGTTGGTGTTGTTTTAACCTTCGCAAGGACCGGGCGTAGCCACACTCGGTTCAACTAAAGTGAGAGAAAGCAGACACCGCGGTCACCTTTAAGCAACGAGTGCTCAAGCGGTGAAACCAGTCTCGCGTAAGCGTCTGGCGTAATGTCGGTCCGGCCGCTTCATCTCACAATACCGCCGAACCAAAGTATGACATGCTGGTAAGCGGTATGACTTATATCGCCCACAACTCACTTGTGTTCTACTCGTGCATATGACATCAACGCATAAAACCTGGCTCGGATGCCCTTTGTTGGGGAGCGTAGTAATTTCAAAAATTCCTACGCACACGCAAGATCATGGTGATGGCATAGCGAGAGGAGAGTGTATGTCCACGTACCCTCGTAGACTGTAAGCGGAAGCGTTATAACAACGCGGTTGATGTAGTCGTACGTCTTCACGATCCGACCGATCCAAGTACCGAACGCACGGCACCTCCAAGTTCAGCACACGTTCAGCTCGATGGCGATCCCGGGCTCCGATCCAGCAAAGCGTCGGGGATGAGTTCCGTCAAGACGACGGCGTGGTGGCGATGATGATGCTCCACGGCGCAGGGCTTCGCCTAAGCTCCGCAAGCGATATGACTCTACGGTCGCGCAGGCTTCGCCTAAGCTCATGACGATATGACCGAAGTGGAATATGGTGGAGGGGGCACCGCACACGGCTAAGGAACGATCCGTAGATCAACTTGTGTGTTATGGGGTGCCCCTGGCCCGTATATAAAGGAGCAGGGGGTGCGGCTAGCCCTAGGAGGAGGCGGGAGGAGTCCTACTCCCAGGGAGTAGGACTCCCCCCTTCCTAGTTGGATTAGGACTTGGGGAGGGGAGAGGAGGCGCCCCCCTCTCCTTGTCCTATTCGGACTAGGGGAGGGGCGGCCTGCCCCTGGCCGGCCCTCCTCTTCTCCCTTTTGGCCCATTAAGGCCCAACATCCCCGGGAGGTTCCAGTAACCCCGGTTTTCAGTAAAATCCGATTTCACCGGAACCATTCGAAGTCAAACATAGGCTTCCAATATATCAATCTTTATGTCTCGACCATTTGAGACTCCTCGTCATGTCCGTGATCACATCCGGACTCGAACAAACGGTACATCAAAACTTATAAACTCATAATAAGCTGTCATCGAAGCGTTAAGCGTGCGGACCCTACGGGTTCGAGAACTATGTAGACATGACCTAGAACTATTCTCGGTCAATAACCAATAGCGGAACCTGGATGCCCATATTGGTTCCTACATATTCTTCAAAGATCTTTATCGGTCAAACCGCATAACGACATCGTTGTTCCCTTTGTCATCGGTATGTTACTTACCCGAGATTCGATCGTCGGTATCCAATACCTAGTTCAATCTCGTTACGGCAAGTCTCTTTACTCGTTCCGTAATACATCATCTCACAACTAACTTATTAGTTGCAATGCTTGCAAGGCTTATGTGATGTGTATTACCGAGAAGGCCTAGAGATACCTCTCCGACAATCGAGTGACAAAACCTAATCTCAAATCGCCAACCCAACATGTACCTTTGGAGACACCTGTAGTACTCCTTTATAATCACCCGATTCACGTTGTGACGTTTGGTAGTACCAAAGTGTTCCTCCGTAAGCAGGAGTTGCATAATCTCATAGTTACAGGAACATGTATAGGTCATGAAGAAAGCAATAGCAATATACTAAACGATCAAGTGCTAAGCTAACGGAATGGGTCATGTCAATCACATCATTCTTCTAATGACGTGATCCCATTAATCAAATGACAACACATGTCTATGGTTAGGAAACATAACCATCTTTGATTAATGAGCTAGTCTAGTAGAGGCATACTAGTGACTATATGTTTGTCTATGTATTCACACATGTATTATGTTTCCGGTTAATACAATTCTAGCATGAATAATAAACATTTATCATGACATAAGGAAATAAATAATAACTTTATTATTGCCTCTAGGGCATATTTCCTTCAATTGGTGCATTTGAAGAAGCACCTAAGGCCTTGGTCAAGTGGGTTCCCAAGACTTCGTCAAGTTCTACTTCATCAAGTACAACTACTACACCAAGGATTCCCATCAAGTTGATGTGGATCCCGAAGAATAAGAACTAGAGAGTTCTTGAAGGTGACTCTGCCAACATTTTTCACTCATATCATTATGGCGAGGACAAGTGCAATCAACTTCCATATCTTGCAATAGTTCAAAGAGTCACAAACCCTCATGTTGGTAAGGCAAGGGACAAGGTAACCCAATGTTTTCATGGACATCATTTTGTGTGTGCATCACTCTATGTCTATGGATATTCTTGTTTGTTCCTTGTGGGACTAACCCATGTAGGTATTGAAAGTGCAACTCACTCCAAAGGATTGCTCCAAACGATCTACATCAACATTGAGCATCCACATCTTCAACACTTACATGAAGTCATCATCGACAAAACCCAAGGTTAGTTTATCCCTCTAAGGGGGGATCTCACATCTAGGGGGAGCTTAACTCTAAGAAATGAGTCAAAGCAACTCTAATGATGTGAACACATAAATGCTTTATGTAAAAGTGGTAACCCCACTTGAGCTTAAACGATGAGTATGACCTATGATCAAATGTTCTCATTTGACTCCTAAGTCAATATACTCATATATAGATGACTTAGTCATCGCCAATTGTTTGATAGATGCTAGAATTGATTGTGCATGCTTTGTCACATATTTCATTTGTCATCTTATTGTGTGAGCATGTTGGTTGCATACTTTACTCATTCGAGGACATCCACTTGTTGTTTTGATTGTTTGGCTTTTCTTTCTTTGGCCAAGTGGATGGACAAGAATGCCTAAGAACCTTCTCTAGCTATCTATGCTTTTCTCGTCTCAAACTCTATTCATGCTACATCACAAAATTTGATCAAGTCAGATTCGAACCACTCTGTGTGAGGAGCACTCGGAGTCCCCGATTCGTCATAGACTTAAACTTCCAAAACTTGTTTGTGATTTTCGGTCTGACCGATTCCTCCATTTCGGTCATACCGAGATTACTAAGTCGATCTAGGTTTTCATCTCGGTGCAACCGATTTGTACTTTTCGGTCACACCGAGTTGCAATAACTGTTCACAGTTTTGCATCTTGGTGCCACTGAGTTGTACCACTCGGTCACCCGGCAGTCGGGCTATATATATCGCACGAGCAAAATTTGGAAAACTTTCTCGAATCCTCTCGCCCGCGCATAGCTTGCTCGCCAACATGGTCTCTGGTTATCGACTTTGCCGCTTGGCCGCCTCCGATCCCTCGGTCTCCGCTGCCGTCAACGGAATTCTCCTCTGCCGTTGCCGCCGAAGCGAAGTTCCCTTGAACTAGGGGTCGGCGATCAGTTGAACAACATGTCGGACTGGAGTGATAGCGAACAAATCAAGAGCAGATCCAGTTGGCGAGGCACTAGTCCCTCAAGCAGCTCAGATGAGGGGAGCGAAGCACTCCGAGCAATTTGCCCAAGGCTGCCACAAGGTCAAGCAAGAAGAAGACCTCGAGTCCGAGGATGAGGATTACGTGGCGATTGAGGATGAGGAAAGCTCCAAGAACAAAGTGCTCAAGAGGAGTTCAGCTCATCTGCGGTGAAGCCTGGTTTGAAAATCAAAAGGCCGTGAGCGGACAACCAATGTCCAAATCCAGAGTGTCTACTCAAGCTCCTTTGGAATCTCAACCCAACGAGCCTATTGCTGCAGAGGGAAAGAAAAGGAAAGAAAGGGTCAAGAAGACCATGGCAAGAGTGATTGGGAAGCCTTCCATGATGGAAAAGGAAGAAGAAGAATAGGTTGCAGAACCTGCACCCAAGGCACAAAAACTGATGGGTGATGCAATCAAGTCAGGGGCTGCAACTTCCAAGCCCAAAGCTGCCTCCAAGACCAAGAATGCACCTAAGAGGAATACCAGGAGCATACCAGCAGCTGAAAAGAACAAGGCCCCAATGTCTGAGGTTGAAGCTAAAGAAGATGAAGAAGGGCAGGTCCTAAGGAAGCTCAAACCCAAGATCCCAGACCACAATGATGCTCATCCTGTGGCTGAAAACATGAAGATCAGGAGAGATAATGGGTTGAGGCTATGGAGAGAGACAGATCCATATCCCACGAGGAGAAGGACTGCTGTGGATTACAGGTTCCACACCAAGGAGCAGCAGGACTTTTATGAGACTATCTTGCTGGATAAGAAGCCCATAGTTTGCAACATGAGATGGGTCAACTGGACCTACATGAAGGAGAACGCAGAACACTACCCTGGAGTATATGACAGCTTCAGTGCTTGTGGAGTTGCTGATTTTGTTGGGCAGAAGCTCACCAACTGGAAAGATGAACTTATCATGCAATTCTACTCCACAACACATTTCTATCCAGATGGCAGGATAGTGTGGATGTCAGAAGGAACCAGATATCAGTCTACCATAGAGGAATGGGCAAGTTTGATCAATGCCCCAAAGGAAAGTGAGGATGACCTGGGAATTTATGGTAAGAAGAAAATGGATCATAGCACAATGTCACACATGTACAAGGAGATCCCAGATGATTCACCTGAAAACTTCAAGTTTGGATCTGTCCATTTTCTGCTGCCAGGGCTGCCTACGATCAACAGGATCTTAAGGCATACTCTATTGCCCAAGTCAGGTGACCATAACATGATTAGAGGACATGCAATCAATTTGCTTCATGTTTTTGATGTGCCTCAGAAATTCAAGGTCATGAGCCTCATAGTCGAGACAATTAAGAGGACAGAGCGGATCGAAGAGGAGTTGTGGTTATGCCCCACGATTCGTGGAGTTGATAAACTCGAAGATGGGCACAGAAAGTATCTATTGGATAAGGAACACATGGTTCTCTATCCTGATTTTGAGGACAATCGAGTTGTCATGACCGAGAATGAACCATCATCGATTGCAAGCTCGGGAGAGAAAGGAGAAGGCAAGGAAAGAAAGCTGCAAAGATGCCAACTCAAGCAGAGGCATCGACTACTTTCGAAGAACAAGCGAGGAGCAGCTTGGTTACTTAATAGCATCAACTCATGGATTGAGAAGGGTTGGCCATCCTAACTCAAAACCGGGAGAGCACGGAGAGAATCATGGAACAAAATTCTATGATCTTGATGTCAAAGTGGTGAGATTCAGTCATTTGTGGAGCAATTACAAGATGATATGCAGGAGAGGAAGGGCAAGGCGACAAGCGATGCATTTGCGAGTGCCTAGAGCTCAGAGGTCATTGCAGTGCCAACTCCGGACACGAGCCACTACTTCAGCTCCAGCTCCAACTTCTTCAGCTCCTACCACGTCGACTGATGCGTTCATCCTTGGAGTCCTGTCTACACCACCACCAGAAGACCAAGCCTGAGAGACGACATAGTACTATGCATTTTCTAGGAACTTTTTGGTAACTTGTTGCCAATGGGGGAGAAAAATGTATAGATCATAGGCTTCGAGAGAGAGAGAGAGATTTGCTTTTGTTCTCTCTTGTCTTCTTGGTTGAACTTTATTTGCGTTTGATTGCTTGAGATACTATGCATTACCTGTGAGACATTGATGATCATGTGTTTGATCATAAGCTACACTTATGCCTTCTATTATATTATGTTATTTATCCTTATATGATCATTCATTGTGCTTGGTGATGAGTGCATGTATTCAATCGTTATTATTTTGGCGGTCCACCAAGATGTATGTGACATGGAAGAGTAACCCATGAGCCTAATTTGTTGTGCATTTGTAGTCCAAAGCAAATCTTAAGATGTGCACAAATTTAGGGGGAGCTCTTGCTTATCACATACTTCTCAAAGCGACGATGTCTTTCAATTCTATTACCATTTGTCAAAGCTTTGATCTATATGTTGTCAGCAATTACCAAAAAGGGGGAGATTGAAAGTGCAACTATCCCTAGGTGGTTTTGGTAATTCATAACAACATATAGCTCATTGAGCTAATACTATTCCAAGATAAATATTTCAGGAAAGCTCAATGAATGGCATGGCATGGATGATGAAAGTGGATCCCTCAAAATATTAAGGACAAAGGATTCGCTCAAGCTCAAAACCTCAATACTCTACATTTTGCATTTTAGTGATCCAAGATCACATTGAGTCTATAGGAAAAGACAATACTAACAAGAAGGGATGAGGTGTTGCTTAATGAGCCTTTTGCTCCATGTGCTTAGTGATATGCTCCAAAACCCTCCACTACTTTCTCACATCCACAAATGACCTAAACCCAAAGTCAAACTCGGCCCTACCGATTCTTTCTATCCGGCGCCACCGAGTTCAGATGTCATAGCCACTGCCACAAACCATAGGCAAATCGGTTTCACCGATAGGGATCTCGGTCTCACCAAGATGGGATTGTAATCTCTCTGTTTCCCCTTCGTAACTTTTCGGTCTCACCGAAAGAGCGAATCGGTCCCACCGAGATTACAATGTAAACTCTATGTTTCCCTTTTGTAACTTTTCGGTCTCACCGAAAGAGCAAATCAGTCCCACCGAGTTTACCTGACCAACTCTCTGGTTAGATAATTACCAAATTCGGTCTCACCGAGTTTGTGTAATCGGTCTCACCGAGATTACGTTATGCCCTAACCCTAACCATATCGGTCCTACCGAGATGCATGTCAGTCCCACCGAAAACTCTAACGGTCACTAGGTTTACTAAATCGGTCTGACCGAGTTTGATAATTCGGTCCCACTGAGTTTGGTAAATTGTGTGTAACGGTTAGATTTTGTGTGGAGGCTATATATACCCTCCACCTCCTCTTCATTCGTGGAGAGAGCCATCGAACAAACCTACACTTCCAACTTACCGTTCGAGAGAGAACCACCTACTCATGTGTTGAGGCCAAGATATTCCATTCCAACCATATGAATCTTGATCTCTAGCCTTCCCCAAGTTGCTTTCCACTCAAATCTTCTTTCCACCAAATCCAATCCTGTGAGAGAGAGTTGAGCGTTGGGGAGACTATCATTTGAACCACAAGAGCAAGGAGTTCATCATCAACACACCATTTGTTACTTCTTGGAGAGTGGTGTCTCCTAGATTGGCTAGGTGTCACTTGGGAGCCTCCGACAAGATTGTGGAGCTGAACAAAGGAGTTTGTAAGGGCAAGGAGATCGTCTACTTCGTGAAGATCTACCGCTAGTGAGGCAAGTCCTTCATGGGCGACGACCATGGTGGGATAGACAAGGTTGCTTCTTCGTGGACCCTTCGTGGGTGGAGCCCTCCGTGGACTCGCGCAACCGTTACCCTACGTGGGTTGAAGTCTCCATCAACGTGGATGTACGATAGCACCACCTATCAGAACCACGACAAAAACATCCGTGTCTCCAGTTGTGTTTGAATCCTCCAAACCCTTCCCTTTATATTCTTGCAAGTTGCATGCTTTATTTTCCGCTGCCTATATACTCTTTGCATGCTTGCTTGAATTGTGTGAAGATTGTTTGACTTGTTCAAAAATAGCTAAAATTTGCCAAAGTCTAAAATTGGGAAAAGGTTAAGTTTTTATTGGTCAAGTAGTCTAATCACTCCCCCCCTCTAGACATACTTCAAGGTCCTACACACACGCACGACGCGCGAAGCATGTGAAGCTAGTAAAAATAGTGTACTACTTCCTCCGTTCCTAAATATAAGTCTTTGTAGAGATTTCACTAGGTGGACTACATACAGAGCAAAATGAATGACTCTACACTTAATATGCATCTATATACATTCGTATATGATTCATAGTGAAATCTCTACAAAGACTTACATTTAGGTACGGAAGGAGTACTATTGTTGATTGGCCTCATCCGATAACCTGTTGCAATGCACGTACAATTATGGAGGAGGGATAAGAAGAGCGTGCGATAGAAGTTCCAAATCGAGAGGGAAAGGCGAAGAGTCGGTGGACGGTTGCCAGTTTGCAACAGTTCACGAAGGGGCGCCCCGGCCTACACGTCGGTTCGGAAATACTCCTACTACTCACCGTCGTTTCACTGATATGTTGGAACGGGACCACATGTCAACAAAACATGGTGTGTAATTTCTCGTGCAAAATGCGATCTGGCCGCGTTGGCCTGAGGTGCCGCATTAGTTTTTTTTTAAGTTTGCCGCATTAGTTATCGACCTTTATTTTTTTAACATGCAATTTGAATGGATAGCTCTGTGGTCATCACACGTGGCGGATATAGTGATGGTTGATTCGCCGAGCAACTTATTAATGTGGGAATATGGGAGTACCAGTGATTCAAGGAACAAAGAAATGATGGTTGCTTCGTCCAGAAACTTCTTGTGGCGAAGGTGGGGCTCGTGATTTGTTGCTCACTAGTCATTACTCTTGCGGCATAGCGACCGGGTGAATCTTTCCACGAAGTTGTGTTGTGCACTCAATATTGCGGCATGGCGGGTGGAGCGGATGAAGGATGTCCAACATGTCGGTGAAACAAAGTTGAATTGTTTACGGCATTGCTATCAATCCTTGAGATTTGTTTATATGTATGCATAATTTGATGAAATTGTCTTGTGATGCTATGAAGGTTTCAACTTCGGTTCCCGCAGGAAAAAAGGTTTCAACTTGAGATTCATGTGTCTTGCCTCGAGATTATCTCATTACAACATTCCATCAAATACAAATGAAAATACCATGGCTAATGCATCTCAATGGTTCGCAGATCAGCGCCAATATTCACATCACAACCGAAGACAAAGTTGTGAGAAGGTATACAAATAAAGAAAAATATATAATTGATCGATGCTGTTAGTAGGCATGGCTCCATTTCCTTGGCACAGTGTTCATTGCTTGGCAGCTAGTTTCACCCAGCTCAGAGCCAAAAAGAGGTGTATGAAGGACACCACAATCCGATCATTTTGTGCAGCTCCACTAAAATCGAGCGGACCATCCCTGTTTGCAAAGATATCCGATCGAGTGTGATTACAATAATAGTGGAACTAGATGATGAAACATAACACACATAAATAGAAGCCGATCACCTCACGATCTCTCTTTAGGACTAACTTCTTGTTGGAGAAAGATTAGGCACGGAGTTGGATGAGGAGGATAGCAAAACCAATCTCCCTTTCCCAGTCCCACAGAAATGTAAAAACGTTGCCCATGTGACATTTTTGCGGAACTGCACAAAACACTCTTGAGAAAAGTGATTTGTGCAGTTCACCAAAAATCATGAGAGCAACGAGGTGAAAATGGATAGCCCTGTTTGCAAAAGGAAGTCGAAAGGAAACAATTACTGCCCAATAACATGAGTTGAAGACACATACACCGACAAAAAAGAAGCATGTTCCATGTAAAAAGGGAAAGATAGCACATGGTGGTTTATCAAAAATGGTTTGAGGACGAGATTGCAAGATGGAAAGTACGCCGGCCGAGATATGATTTAAGCAAACAACTAAAGAAGATCCACATGCAGCAACATGGGAAGATGGGCAGTGGAGCAAGGACAGAGGAAGTTGTACCTGAGGGTCATCGGGATGTTACTAGGAGGGCGCCGGCGGCCGGGATCTGCCCATACTGCGGTAGCGAGCAAGTGGCGAAGGCCCTACCGCACCGGAGCTTGGTCAGAGAGAACGGCGGGTACCGCAGATCGAGACGAGCTGCCTCAACGCTGTCGAACGGAGAGACGATGCACATCCTCCCTTTCCGCCAGCGGACGGGATGCGACCGGATCACTGACCAACACTGAGAGAGAGAGGCCACGGCGGCCTTGTGTGAGATGGTGTGACGAGAGACAAACCCATTTTCCATTTTCCCCACGGCAATCGTTTTATATTCTAGGCGTGGTACCGACCCTCCTTGAGTAAACAACCGCTACACGCGTCAAATTATCACGTGGGCTGCCTTTTCATACGAAACGAACTCCACCGTGTACCCGCGGGTGTGGCGGGAACGAGGCGTGAGTACGCGTCCTGCGTGCACTTCTTCTTTAGGTGCAGGTGCGTGCGTGGGTGGGTGTGAGAGAGATGGTTTGTGCGTAAGCAGAGGCAATGTGTTGATGATATCTCAATCGAGAAAAACATAACATTGCAATGTGTGTGAAACGGAGTCAATGGCCGTGAGATATCGATAGAATTGAAAACAGGGATGAAGTGTGTGGCTGCGCGATCGATAAAGAGTGCCATCGAATTTGTGTTTTCCCACGTCAAAGATATAGGGCGGCTGGCCTACCTGAATTTGAGAGGGCAGAGGTGCAGTTCTTCTCAGTGGCATGGATACCTACCTACAATGTTCGACTATCGGTGTGTGTGTGTGTGGGGGGTAGAGACCGGTCGACTAGTATATGTGTGGGGAAGGAGAGAGACCTAGCTATGTATTGAGGAAGATCGATCGACATCCATGGATATGTGTAGCAGAGGAATAAGGTTGGGGAAAAGACAAAGGTAGGCGTCGGAGGGTTGGTGGTGGAGTGGTGTCTCACAAATGGTGGGAGAGGCCTGCTAGACAAGCGGAGGGTATGAGTGCAATATCAATAAGAGAGGCGGGGATGTTTGTCTGTCTATGCACGTGCGTGTGAGAGACGGGTCGGGAGGTATTCAAGGATGATGAGGGAGAAGATATGGTTGTGGTAAGCATGCGTAACTACATAGGAAGATCAACCGTCGTGTGTCCAGAAAAGGAGAGACATAACTAGCGAGGTAAGTGTATCGGTGCTTGGTGAAAGCGAATTATAGTCGACACTGGCTATATGTAGGGAGATCAGTTCATATACACGCTTGCATGTGTTAGAAGCAAATAAGGTCGGAGAGGCAGGCAGGGGAGAGGTGTGGCTAGGAGGTGGTGCGAGAGGCCTACCATGTCGAGGGGAGGTGTGCGAGCATGTGATTAATGAAAAGAGGCGGGAGTGTGCACTGCGTGGAATCGTATTGGACATATGGGGGCATGGACGGTGAGAAGAGAAGAGGGAAGTATATATGTGTTTGTTGTAGGCACACTTGGCTAGAGAGGTATATCGACCGGTGTGTGCGAGAAAGAAGGAGCAGGGGCCTACACACACGCTGGTGGATGACCTAAAGAGAAATAATGAGCGTGCGTGATGGAGGGGCGCTAAGGGTGTGTGAGGGGGGGCATGTGCATGCACGATAGAAAGTTAAGCGCTAGCTAGCTACAAATAGAAGAGGATCGTGAAGGTGTAAAAGGCGAACAAAGATCATAATTCATTATAAAAAGTGGATACGGATACTTGAAGAAGATATCATAATGTAGAACATTGATTATAATTTGGGCTAATGTGTGGCTTTTGCAACTCAGGTCTAAATACTTGTCATAATGTAGGGGGCGGGGCACTATACTTTGTGTGATAAACACGGTGTACGTATGGAACATGGTTTAGATTATCAATATATAGTTAGTACATCAAATGTACTATTATTTGGAATCAACATCAAGTGTATTCAAAAAATAGAATTTGAGTTCATGTAGTACACATAGTTCATATCTATCTCTATAGCAATCATGTGGTGTGTTATTAAGATAATACACGAATGATGGTTGAAGTTGGCAACAATCATGATTGTAGATTCTTATTGAAATAGAGAAACGAATTCAAATTTAGTTCGAATTGCAGCGGTAGTGAAAGTGCAACTATCCCTAGGTGGTTTTGGTAATTCATAACAACATATAGCTCATTGAGCTAATACTATTCCAAGATGAATATTTCAGGAAAGCTCAATCATTGGCATGGCATGGATGATGAAAGTGGATCCCTCAAAATATTAAGGACAAAGGATTGGCTCAAGCTCAAAAGCTCAAGACTCTACATTTTACATTTTAGTGATCCAAGATCACATTGAGTCTATAGGAAAAGCCAATACTATCAAGAAGGGATGAGGTGTTGCTTAATGAGCCTCTTGCTCCATGTGCTTAGTGATATGCTCCAAAACCCTCCAATACTTTCTCACATCCACATATGACCTAAACCCAAAGTCAAACTCGGCCCTACCAATTCTTTCTATCTGGCGCCACCGAGTTCAAATGTCATAGCCACTACCACAAACCCTAGGCAAATCGGTTTCACCGATAGGGATCTCGGTCTCACCGAGATGGGATTGTAATCTCTCTGTTTCCCTACGTAACGTTTCGGTCTAACTGAAGTGAGCGATCGGTCCCACCGAGATTGCAATGTAAACTCTCTGTTTCCCTTCGTAACATTTCGGTCTAACCGAAGTGAGCGATCGGTCCCACCTAGATTGCAATGTAAACTTTCTGTTTCCCTTTCGTAACTTTCCGGTCTCACCGAAAGAGCGAATCGGTCCCACCGAGTTTACCTGACCAACTCTCTGGTTAGCTAATTACCAAAATCGGTCTCACCGAGTTTGTGTAATTGGTCTCACCGAGATTACGTTATGCCCTAACCCTAACCATATCGGTCCTACCGAGATGCATGTCGATCCACGAAAACCCTAACGGTCACTAGGTTTACTAAATCGGTCCGACCGAGTTTGATGATTCGGTCCACCGAGTTTGGTAAACTGTGTGTAACAGTTAGATTTTGTGTGGAGGCTATATATACCCTCCACCTCCTCTTCATTCGTGGAGAGAGCCATCGAGAACAAACCTACACTTCCAACTTACCAGCCTCGAGAGAGAACCACCTACTCATGTGTTGAGGCCAAGATATTCCATTCCAACCACATGAATCTTGATCTCTAGCCTTCCCCAAGTTGCTTTCCACTCAAATATTCTTCCCACCAAATCCAAATCCTGTGAGAGAGAGTTGAGCGTTGGGGAGACTATCATTTGAAGCACAAGAGCAAGGAGTTCATCATCAACACACCATTTGTTACTTCTTGGAGAGTGGTGTCTCCTAGATTGGCTAGGTGTCACTTGGGAGCCTCCGACAAGATTGTGGAGTTGAACCAAGGAGTTTGTAAGGGCAAGGAGATCGCCTACTTCGTGAAGATCTACCGCTAGTGAGGCAAGTCCTTCGTGGGAGACGGCCATGGTGGGATAGACAAGGTTGCTTCTTCGTGGACCCTTCGTGGGTGGAGCCCTCCGTGGACTCACAAGAACTGCGTTACCCTACGTGGGTTGAAGTCTCCATCAACGTGGATGTACGATAGCACCACCTATCGGAACCACGACAAAAACATCCGTGTCTCCAATTGCGTTTGAATCCTCCAAACCCTTCCCTTTACATTCTTGCAAGTTGCATGCTTTATTTTCCGCTGCCAATACACTCTTTGCATGCTTGCTTGAATTGTGTGAAGATTGCTTGACTTGTTCAAAGATAGCTAAAATCTGCTAAGGTCTAGAATTGGGAAAAGGTTAGGTTTTTATTGGTCAAGTAGTCTAATCACCCCCCCTCTAGACATACTTCAAGGTCCTACAAGTGGTATCAGAGCTTTGGTCTCCATTTGCTTTGATTTCCATAGCTTTTGGTGGTCATAGCCTTGGTTTCACAACCTAGGAGAGTATGGCGTATAGCGAGGGAAATTATCACCGTAGAGGTCCTTACTTTGATGGCACTAATTTTGCTAGTTGGAAGCATAAGATGAAAATGCATATTCTCGGACATAACCCCGCCATTTGGGCTATTGTGTGTATCGGTTTGCAAGGTGAATTCTTTGATGGGAGAGAACCGAACCATGAAGCTAGCGCGGAAGAGTTGAAGATGCTGCAATACAACGCTCAAGCTTGTGATATCCTCTTCAATGGCTTATGCCCCGAGGAGTTCAACAAAATCAGCCGTCTTGAGAATGCAAAGGAAATTTGGGATACTTTGATTGATATGCACGAAGGTACCGACTCCGTCAAGGAATACAAGTTGGATGTGCTCCAAAGTCAGCTTGACAAGTTCAAAATGAAGGATGGTGAAGGTGTCATTTGAAACGTACTCTAGGCTTGCTCTTATCACAAATGAGATTGCGGCTTAGGAAGTGAAGAGATGACCGATAGATTCATCATCAAGAAGATCCTAAGAGCATTGGATGGAAAATATGATACCGTGTGCACATTGATCCAAATGATGCCCAATTACAAAGATCTCAAGCCTACGGAAGTCATTGGAAGAATTGTTGCTCATGAGATGTCACTCAAGGATAAGGAGGAACTTCACAACAAGTCGAGTGGTGCTTACAAAGCCTCATGTGAAGCCCCACATCATCAAGTGAGAAACAAACCTTCAATGAAGAATTGAGCTTAATGGTGAAGAACTTCAACAAATTCTACAAGAGTAGAAGCAAAGAAAGAAGCTCCAAGTCAAGGTCCTACAATGACAAAAGATCTTCTAGTCGAGGCGCAATTGCTACAATTGTGGGAGACCGGACACTATTCAATGAGTGTAAGACACCCTACAAAAGAAGAGAAGATTCTCCCAAGAGAAGAAGTAGAAGAGAAGAATCACCACCAAGAGAGAGAAGGAGTAGAGATGATCGTTATGAACGAAGACCCTCACGGAGAAGCAAGGATTCGGAAAGGAAGGACAAGTCATCAAAGAGCTACACAAAACGAAGACATCAAGCTCATGTTGGTGAATGGGTATCTGGCTCCGACTCCGACCATCACTCCGAGAGAAGCTATCACTCCGACTCCGAATACACTCAAGACGAAGGTGTTGCCGGTCTAGCACTTGTGTCAACCAACTCCTACGACATATTTGAATCACCAAATGAAGGAATTGGTAGATACTTCATGGCCAAAGGTCCTAAGGTAACACACCCCGAGTATGTTGACTTTGATGTTGATGAAGATGACTTGCTAGGTGATGATGATTTACTTGTTGACAACTCTAGTGATGAATACTATGATGAAACATCAATTAATCATGCTAATCAAGATGAAACGAATGACAATGATAAGGAGAAGATTGAGCGTCTAACTAAAGAACTAAACACTCTTAAGTTAGCTCATGAAACTATCTTCGAAGATCATCGAGAACTTTTAAGGGCTCGTGAGAAGTTACGCTTTGAAAAGCTCAATCTTGAGCAAGAGCATGAGTTCTTAAAGGCAATCAATGATGATCTCCGTAAGAAAGGTTCTTCTTAGATCACCAAGCGTTTACTCCTATCTACTTACATGCCTCAAGTCAAGTCTAGTAACAAGAACAAGAAAGATTCTTCTTCTAGTAGTAACAATAATAATGCTAAATCCAATATTGTTGCTTCTAGTAGTTCTCTTGATTCCACTAATGATCCTCTTAGCCAAGTTACACTTGAGCAAGAAAACAGCTTATTGAAGGGAATTATAGAGAAAGGTGTATACAAGAGTCTTGCCGGGAGTAAGCAATTTGAGGAAATTGTACGCAAGCAAGGAAAGCACCGGAAGAATCAAGGTGTTGGTTTTGAATGAAAGTTCGACGCCAATGGAGTTGAGTAGGAAGAAAATCAATACCTCAAGACGAAGTTTGGTCCTCAACAAGAGAAGTATGATCCTACTTCCTTCAAGGGAACACAAGCACAAGATGATCTTCCACCACAAGACCACAAGAACAAAGGCAAGGACAAGCTTCAAGAGGAGAATGATGCATTTGAAGAAGCACCTAAGGCCTTGGTCAAGTGGGTTCCCAAGACTACGTCAAGTTCTACTTCATCAAGTACAACTACTACACCAAGGATTCCCATCAAGATGATGTGGATCCCGAAGAAGAAGAACTAGAGAGTTCTTGAGGGTGACTCCGCCAACATTCTTCACTCATATCATTATGGCAAGGACAAGTGCAATCAACTTACATATCTTGCACTAGTTCAAGGAGTCACAAACCCTCATGTTGGTAAGGCAAGGGACAAGGTAACCTAATGTTTTCATGGACATCATTTTGTGTGTGCATCACTCTATGTCTATGGATATTCTTGTTTGTTCCTTGTGGGACTAACCCATGTAGGTATTGAAAGTGCAACTCACTCCAAAGGATTGCTCCAAACGATCTACATCAACATTGAGCATCCACATCTTCAACACCTACATGAAGTCATCATCGACAAAACCCAAGGTTAGTTCATCCCTCTAAGGGGGGATCTCACATCTAGGGGGAGCTTAACTCTAAGAATTGAGTCAAAGCAACTCTAATGATGTGAACACATAAATGCTTTATATAAAAGTGGAAACCCCACTTGAGCTTAAACGATGAGTATGACCTATGATCAAATGTTCTCATTTGACTCCTAAGTCAATATACTCATATATAGATGACCTAGTCATCGCCAATTGTTTGATAGATGCTAGAATTGGTGGTGCATGCTTTGTCACATATTTCATTTGTCATCTTATTGTGTGAGCATGTTGGTTGCATATTTACTCATTCGAGGACATCCACTTGTTGTTTTGATTGATTGGCTTCTTTTTCCTTGGCCAAGTGGATGGACAAGAATGCCTAAGAACCTTCTCTAGCTATCTATGTTTTTCTCGTCTCAAACTCTATTCATGCTACCCCATAAAATTTGATCAAGTCAGATTCGAACCACTCTGTGTGAGGAGCACTCGGAGTCCCCGATTCGTCATAGACTTAAACTTCCAAAACTTCTTTGTGATTTTCGGTCTAACCGATTCCTCCATTTAGGTCATACCGAGATTACTAAGTCGATCTAGGTTTTCATCTCGGTGCAACCGATTTGTACTTTTCGGTCACACCGAGTTGCTATAACTGTTCACAGTTTTGCATCTCGGTGCCACCGAGTTGTACCACTCGGTCACACCGAGAGGGTCGGGCTATATATACGCACGGGAAAAATTTGGAAAACTTTCTCCGAATCTTCTCGCCCGCGCATAGCTCGCTCTGCCAACTTGTTCTACGGATCGTCGACTTCGTCGCCAGCTGCCTCCTGTCGTTGGTCTCCACCGCCGTCAACGGAATTCTCCTCCGTCGTTGCCGCCGTAGCGAGTTCCCGCTGAACTAGGGTATGAACTCGATCACAGTGCTTTCCTCGTCCGATTCTCAGCACATTGTGTTCATTATGCATCTTGCCACGATTGAAACACTCCTATCCAGTCAAATCAATCCTTAGAATAGTTGCGATTCGCAAATTTAGGGTTAGGTTTCCGCCGAAACCATCTCGGACCCACCGAGTTGAAAAACTCGGTTCCACCGATTTGGCTAATGCCATTGCACTAGTAAGTCTCGGTTTGACCGAGAATTGCTAATCGGTGTGACCGATTTCAGAACTTTGTGAAACCCTAGCAGTCTTGGTGCCACCGAACTGTGACTCGGTCTGATCGAGTTCACTAGTTTAGGTTCCAAAACTGCTTCGGTATCACCGAATTTGAAAATCGGTAGATCCGAAATGTTTTCAGTGGGAAACTAAAACTAAGTTTTTTGAATCATTATTTTGTAAAAATCTCTGCATTTTGTGATGCTCATCCACTCTACCTCATCTATTACTATTTATAGGGTCGTGATCGGTTGAACGGCATGTCGGACCAAAGTGATAGCGAACAAATCAAGAGCAGATCCAATTGAGCGAGGGCACTAGTCCCTCAAGCAGCTCGAGATGAGGGAGCGAAGCACTCCGAGCAATTTGCCCAAGGCTGCCACAAGGACAAGAAAGAAGAAGACCTCGAGTCCGAGGATGAGGATTATGTGGCGAGTTGAGGATGAGGCAAGCTCAAGAGGAAAGTGCTCAAGAGGAGTTCAGCTCATCTGCGGTGAAGCTGGTTTGAAAATCGAAGGCCGGCGGTAGACAACCAATGTCCAAAGCCAGTGTCTACTCAAGCTCCTTTGGAATCTCAACCCAAAGAGCTTGTTGCTGCAGAGGGAAAGAGAAGGAAAGAAAGGGTCAAGAAGACCATGCAAGAGTGATTGGGAAGCCTTCCATGATGGAAGAGGAAGAAGAAGAAGAGGTTGCGAACCAGCACCCAAGGCACAAAAGCGATGGGTGATGCTATCGATCGGGGTTGCAACTTCCAAGCCCAAAGCTGCCCCAAGTCCAAGAATGCACCCAAGAGGAATACCAGGAGCATACCAAAGAAATTGAAAAGAACAAGGCCCCAATGCCCGAGGTTGATCTTGAGGAAGATGAAGAAGGGCAGGTCCTAAGGAAGCTCAAACCCAAGATCCCAGACCACAATGATGCTCATCCTGTGGCTGAAAACATGAAGATCGGGAGAGATCATGGGTTGAGGCTATGGAGAGAGTCGATCCATATGCCACGAGGAGAAGGACTCTTGTGGACTACTGGGTTCCACACCAAGGAGCAACAGGACTTTTATGAGACTATCTTCTTTGGATAAGAAGCCCATAGTTTGCGATATGAGATAGGTCATTGGACCTACATGAAGGAGAACGCAGAACACTACCCCGGAGTATATGACAGCTTGATGCGGGTGGAGTTGCTGATTTTGTTGGGCAGAAGCTCACCAACTGGAACGATGAACTCATCATGCAATTCTACTCCACAACACATTTCTATCCAGATGGTAGGATAGTGTGGATGTCAGAAGGAACCAGATATCAGTCTACCATAGAGGAATGGGCAAGTTTGATCAATGCCCCAAAGGAAAGTGAGGATGACCTGGACATTTATGGTAAGAAGAAAATGGATCATAACTCTATGTCGCAGATGTACAAGGAGATCCCAGATCATGCACTTGAGTCCTTCAAGTTTGGATCAGTCCATTTTCTGCTGTCAGGGCTGCCTACGATCAAATGGATCTTAAGGCATACTCTATTGCCCAAGTCAGGTGACCATAACATGATTAGAGGGCATGCAATCAATTTGCTTCATGTTTTTGATGTGCCTCGAAATTCAAGGTCATGAGCCTCATAGTTGAGACAATTAAGAGGACAAAGAGAGACGGAAGAGGAGCTGTGGTTATGCCCCACAGATTCAGGAGTTGATAAACTCGAAGATGGGCACAGGAAAGTATCTATTGGATAAGGAACACATGGTTCTATATCCTGAATTTGAGGACAATCGAGTTGTCATGACTGAGAATGAACCATCATCAGTGCAAGCTCAGGAGAGAAAGGAGAAGGCAAGGTAAGATAAAGCTGCAAAGATGCCCACTCTAGCAGAGGCATCTGACTACTTTCCGAAGAACAAGTAGGAGCAGCTTGGTTACTTGATAGCATCAACTCTACGGATTGAGAAGGATTGGCCACCTAACTCAAAACCGGGAGAGCCTGGAGAGAATCATGGAACAAAATTCTATGATCTTGATGTCAAAGTGGTGAGATTGATCGGTTGTGGAGCGATTACAAGATGATATGCAGGAGAGGAAGGGCAAGGCGACAAGCGATGCATTTGCTAGAGTGCCTAGAGCTCGGAGGTCATTGCAGTGCCAACTCAGACACGAGCCACTTCTTGACTCCAGCTCAACCAGCTCCAGCTCCAACTTCTTCAGCTCCTACCACGTCTCTTGATCGTTCATCCTTGGAGTCTGTCTACACCACCACCGAAGACCAAGCACGAGAGGCGACATAGTGCTATGCATTTTCTAGGAACTTTTGGTAACTTGTTGCCAAAGGGGAGAAAATGTATAGATCATATCTTAAAGAGAGAGAGAGAGATTTGCTTTTGTTCTCTCTTGTCTTCTTGGTTGAACTTTATTTCGTTTGATTGCTTGAGATACTATGCATTACCCGTGAGACATTGATGATCATGTGTTTGATCATAAGCTACACTTATGCTTTTATGATATTATCTTATTTATCCTTATATGATCATTCACGTGCTTGGTGATGAGTGCATGTATTCAATCGTTATTATTTTGAGCGCTCCACCAAGATGTATGTGACATGGAAGAGTAACCCATGAGCCTAATTTCTTGTGCATTTGCAGTCCAAAGCAAATCTTAAGATATGCACAAATTTATGGGGAGCTCTTGCTTATCACATACTTCTCAAAGCGACGATGTTTTTCAATTTTATTATCATTTGTCGAAGCTTTGATCTATATGTTGTCATCAATTACCAAAAAGGGGGAGATTGAAAGTGCAACTATCCCTAGGTGGTTTTGGTAATTCATAACAACATATAGCTCATTGAGCTAATACTATTCCAAGATGAATATTTCAGGAAAGCTCAATCATTCGCATGGCATGGATGATGAAAGTGGATCCCTCAAAATATTAAGGACAAGGGATTGGCTCAAGCTCAAAAGCTCAAGACTCTACATTTTACATTTTAGTGATCCAAGATCACATTGAGTCTATAGGAAAAGCCAATACTATCAAGAAGGGATGAGGTGTTGCTTAATGAGCCTCTTGCTCCATGTGCTTAGTGATATGCTCCAAAACCCTCCACTACTTTCTCACATCCACATATGACCTAAACCCAAAGTCAAACTCGGCCCTACCGATTCTTTCTATCTGGCGCCACCGAGTTCAGATGTCATAGCCACTGCCACAAACCCTAGGCAAATCGGTTTCACCGATAGGGATCTCGGTCTCACCGAGATGGGATTGTAATCTCTCTGTTTCCCTTCGTAACGTTTCGGTCTAACCGAAGTGAGCGATCGGTCCCACCGAGATTGCAATGTAAACTCTCTGTTTCCCTTCGTAACGTTTCGGTCTAACCGAAGTGAGCGATCGGTCCCATCGAGATTGCAATGTAAACTTTCTGTTTCCCTTTCGTAACTTTTCGGTCTCACCGAAAGAGCGAATCGGTCCCATCGAGTTTACCTGACCAACTCTCTGGTTAGCTAATTACCAAAATCGGTCTCACCGAGTTTGTGTAATCGGTCTCACCGGGATTACGTTATGCCCTAACCCTAACCATATCGGTCCTACCGAGATGCATGTCAGTCCCACCGAAAACCCGAAAATTCAGATATCGTGCTCCCAAAACTGGTGCCTTCACAACCCGCGCCTTGCTATCCCGAAATTACAACGCGCGCGAAAACTCCCTCCAGCTGCCAAATCCCGACACGCGAAATCACCCTTCTAACCCTGGGCCGGAAGGGCCGCTAGTTCAAATCGGTGGGGGGGGGGGGTACTTTTGTAACACACCCTACATTTTGGACAAGCGCGTCCCTAAGTCATGCTTCACCCCCTCCCATCGCCCCCTTTTCGTCATTCGAAATCCCAGGCCGCCATAACCTCTCAGCTCCAGCCGCGAAACCCTACCCTCCTTCGTCCGCCATGTCACCGCTGCCCAGCCGGAGCCTCTTCCCGACGATGTCGTCCACCACAACAGCTCGACGTCCCTCGTCCACCTCCCCGGATGAGGATCCATCGTCCATCTCGCCGTCCCGCCGGTTCAGCCGCCCCGTCCTCCACCTCCAAGGAGCTGCTCTAGCGATCGCCTCGTCTATTGCGGCTGCTCCATCCCCACAGCGCCGCCTTAACCTGCTCCACCGGAACCGCAGCATCCTCACCGACTCCTCGGACGAAGCCGAGGCCTACTCGGCGCCACCAAAGAGGTTGTACACTCATCGCATCGCACCTTCTCCTTAACTCGACCTCCCGGCGCCGACGGTGCTCCATCCCGCACCTCCATGGAGCGGCTACCTTGAAGCCGGCGCCGCGGGCGACATCTCCATGGCGGCTCTCCCCTAGTGCGAGGCCCCTTCGGCGGCGGCGTCCATACCAGCCGGATCTGCTGCTGCTGCTCCGGCTCTCGCTCGATCCTTCGCTTCGCCCAGTTGCTGCTGCTGCTCTCCCCTCGCTCGTCTTCTTTGCTTTGCTCGATTAAGCCACACTTGATCGATGAATCGACTTTTGGGTGATCGATTTTCGGGGTTGGGGCTCACGGAGTTAAGGAAGAACCACCAGCAGCGAGGGACGGGGTTCACGGAGAGGTACCCACTATCTATCTTAGGGTTCAGGGTGGGGCGGGGGCCTAGAGGGCTGGTCGGGCGGCGGTGGCGAGTTGTTTGGGCGGCGGTCTTGTGGTGGCGTCCGGTGGTGGTGGCGGCTCGAGGGGTGCAGTTGAAGATGAACTGCAGCCCTCCTAAACTACATGTCAAGTGCCTCTCTGCTACCATTGCGTTCGGTTTCGACAAGAGCATTCAGATTCCACAAGAAATTTCAGTTTGACAGTTAAGTTCAGATCAACAGTTTTTACCTCATCATTTGTAGTCGGTGGTTTTTGGTGATGTTAATTTTACATCCATTTTACATCATCTATTGGAGATGCTATTAGAATCTCACTTGAGATTGACGATGTCATCTTGTCTTTGCTTGACCTTGACGTCTTCGGCTCACCGGAGCTGCTCCAACGACGAGCGATCCATAACAACAGAGCAGTGCCACGGATGCCGTCTACAAATTCCTCGAGATCTTCCTCCACACCTCCGACGACCACCTCTGCCTCAATTGCTTTAGCGACCAACCCAATGATCTTTGAGGTCGACACGCCTCTGACAAAGAGGTTGTACACTTGTTGCATCACTTATTACTATACATTCATGTCGGTCCATTAGGGCTATTTTGGTTCAACGGAAAAACATAGCAATAGGGAATTTTCAATGGCACTCTACTATTCAATTATTCATGCATTTTGTTGAAAGGAATGAAGCAAAACATCCACTGGACCTACTTTTCAAAATCCTATGCATGAAAACAAGACCAAGTGCATTAGTGCGAATAACATTCTAAGCTGCACACGCTTTCATATGGTTTCACTTTATTTTGGCCATGTTTCTTTGCATTCCTTTGCTCTTCCAATTCTGTAAACCAAACACCCAAGTTGCAGAAATCCTGTATTTACAAATGCTCTGTTTACCATGTGCATTTTCCTTTCCTATTCGGTGTTTTTCCTATCCTGCGTTTTAAGAATCATGCAAGCCAAATGAGCCCTTACAGAATTACTTGATTCTGTGCGTGTGAAGGGAACTTTGTGTGGTTTGTCCTGCTCTGTCGCGACGTCGTCCACCTCACCTGAGCTGCTCCATCGACAGAAGCATCCACCAAACCATACATCACGACTCCTGACCGTCTTTCGCCGCCTCAGAACTCCTTCCCTGCCGCCGGCACCCACCACAACGGCATCACCATCATCGACTCAGCAGATGAACCTAAGGAGTACACGGGTCCACAAGAGAGGTCGCACTCTTTTGTTTCTGCTTATGTTATGCATTGCTTAAACTTACCTGTTACTTTATCATCCTGTTCAGCTCTTGGACTCCCAAGTCAGGTCCAAATTAATGTTCAAACTTGAGTTCTAAATTAGTTGTGGGGCACATATCGAGGCATCAATGAATAGTATGTATGTCTAATATCTGGTTCACCTAGGGTATGCCTATGTTGTTCATCTTGGGTGGGAAACAAATAGTAAAGCAATCATCATCTGTCTTTTTATTAATTTAAAGCAATCATCAACCTGCTATCATTATTTTTGGATCCATCCTTTGGTTTTTACCATCACTCTAAATTTCTGCATGCTCTCCTTACATAATCTCACCATATTTTTTCGTATGCATGTCGGATATTGTACACTGATCATCTTGAACATGTAGAGAAAAGAGAAGAGTTTTGCGTGTCAATACAATGTCATGCGACATGGCTCCATGGTGGGTTCAATGGCAAACCCTCCCCACCCTCTCCAGTTGTAGTCCAGAGGAAGATATCTGTTTTGAGGCGGATTAGCACGCCTGACCACTCCTATTTACCCCCAAGGTGTTTGCTCTACCTTGGCATGATGATGTTAGTCATATCATGCATATGTTGCCTTGAAGTGCCTACTTTTGACATCATATATGTCATCCGCTTAGTTTAGACATGTTACGTAATGCCACCTGTTTAGTTTCTATATCATATATGGGAATTATGCAGTCTCATGTCTTTTAGCCAGCCATAATATATGTGAAATATGCAATGCCATCCTGTTTAACCGGGCATCATATATTTGAATGATATCTTGCCCATCCTTTTCTTCATTACATTTCCATTTGTCGACAATGTTTGTACATTAAACTACTCTTCACGTGAATCAGCCATTTGGGTGGGAGATGGAAAATCGGAGTGAAAACAAGGCCTTGAGAGCAGATAGTGCTACCGTCAAGTAGATCTCTTGTTGGGTCCCGATAGCTCCTCGGAGATGGATTCGAGAGCAGATGACCAGTCTTATTCCCCACCGAGGTGTATGCTCTAACTTGCACGGTTATCTGCTCATATCATCCATACGGTGTCTTGCATTGCATAGTTTAGACATCATATACACAATATTCAACACCATGTTCTTAGTTCGGACATCATATCGAATGCCCTCTGTTTAGCATATAAATCACATATGTGAATTAAATGATGCGATCCTGATTACTTAGATAACATGTAGGTGAATTATGTCATGCGATCTGTTTAGTTATTCATCGTATCTTTGAATTATGTTATGCTATGCTATCCAGTTTAGATAGACATCATATATGTGAAATTATGTCATGCTATCCGTTTTAGTTAAACAATATACATGTCAACTATTTCATGCCCTCTTTTTTCCACACTATCTATTGCATCTGTTTCTCATACAATGTCTGTACATTCAACTATGTTTCCTGTTTATCAGCCATTTGAATTGGAGCGGGTGATGACAGTATCTAGCGAACTAAAAACACGGTCTTCAAATAAAACAGTGTTGCCTCTTGGTGGAGATAGCACCCCGGTTGTACATGCACAAGAACCAGCCGTACCACACATAACCCAAACTCTTGTAGATTGTACCCCTCTGCGATGGATGAGAACCAGCTTCACCCAATCTAACCCCAACCCCACCGATAGTAACCCAGTTCTGTTGACATAGCACCATCTCCACCACGGAGCTCCCAAACAAGAGCGATTAGTAAGGCAGCTCCGGTGCCCAAAGGGCGATACTATCACGGCGAACCCCAACTCCACCAGTTAGTACGCCTATTCATGTGGAGGAAGAACAACCATCTAGTCGTAGTTTAGCATCTATCGCATTTGATGTTGTTAAATCGTATGTGCGTATCTTCCCATCTTGGAAATATTATACTGAAGATGAAGGAAAATGCCAGTTGCAGGTGTTTATCCAGGATTTATGTGTAAGTAATGTTATTCATGGCAATTACTTTGCTTCGTCCCATACATCCTACCTCCATGATGGTTATAATACAGCAAATTTTTCCATTTTTCTCTATAGAGAAGGACCGATTTGGAAACTCAGGATGAGGTAACCTGTGCTAATACCTCTGTTATCTTCAAGAATGCTTGGTGGCAATATCGGAATTACTCAAGAAAAGCGTACTTCACCGGCAAAGAAACTCATCAAATTCCTTAGGTTCTCCTGAGACACATTCTTCGGACGATGGTCGGGAACGCCTTGTTCATCTTGGTCCCGAACCAAGAATGTGGTAAGGTCTATGAGCTCATTTTCTATTTTTAAGTATTATATTCTTGCGTCTTCTTGTACTCTGTTCATGTAGAACAAGTGCCTAAACCGAAGAACAATTGTTCTAATTTAAGATTCCATTGCTATCATAGTTCAAAAAGCGCTAGGCGTTAATTGTGTGTTTGCCACCGCCTTGCGCTTCTTGACCAAAGCGCATGCTTATGCGTGATTATGCATAGATTAAGCGTAGTTATGCGCAATGCGTTTTGCCAACGCCTAGAGCCTAGGCGCGGTTAAGCGCTCGCTTAGGCACGCCTTTTTTAACTATGATTGTTTTGCTCTTGTATCACTGTATTTACTGATACAAACTTATTTTTAAATTGAAGGATCCAATCAAAACTCCAATGGCACAGCAGATATGTTCACGCATGTTTCTTTAACAGGTTTGCTCTTATCAATAGCTCTTTTGATTTCAATTTCAATTGTGTATACAGTTGACTTTCATATCATGCACATTACTAGCATCATAACAAAGCCAATAGTGTTGTTGTACATGTAGACCCGTGGTACCCATCTGAAATCTTGTTGTGCCGTGTAGTTTCCCACGCTTTGTATTCTTTCACTGCTGCTTTGTCTTGAACTGATATGATTTGAACCGTGTCTCTATTTTGATTTGGCAAGACAATGCAGTGACCATAGGACATAGATATATGTTTGTTTGATGCTTTTATTATGTACTAGTACTTGGCAATAGAAGACTTGGTAGTTTAATCGTGTCCACCTTACTAATGAACTGGTTCATGAAATGAGTTTCATATACTAGTACATGCTAAACTTGTTATGTGTGCGCTTGTTTCTTCTTTTAGAATCTTGATGAATATTGGGGAAGAGTGCCTTATTAAGCAATGGTAAAGGAAGTCATGCGAGATAAGGTTCGGGATAGTGACACATCCTTGTTGGTCTCCAACAAAGCTGATAAAACAGCTAAGGAAGACTATCTTGAAGACAACGAGACAACCCCAAAGTCCTGTCTTGGTTTAGTGTTCGATTCTTGGCCACTACCGCTTGCACAAGCTATTCAAACTCACTTTATCGAATCAGTTCGGTTTCTTGAGTCTCAACTACAAGTGAAAGACATCGATTAGTTGTCTGCGACAAGAAGCGGAAGGACTGCGGAAGTCCTGGAGCATTCAGATGCATACTTTACGGTGCAACGACAAGCGTTGGAGGATTTTAGCGCCAAGCAGGATAAAGCTAATCAGCTTGCTAAGCTTATTGCTAGCATGGTGGATACCCAGGATAACGTTTCTTGAGCTCTTCGAAGTTGTTTGATTATGCTCTTGTTTTCTTTGCCGCGTTTATTTGCTTTGGTGGCCAATTTTGACGGCCGATGTATGTAATATCTTCGCTTTGTTCCCTATATTTGCACCGGTGGCGAACTTTGATGCCCGATGGATGTAATATGTGTAATAGCGGTAATAGGCTAGCGTTAATTTATTGCTTATTTATTTCCTTATTGTCTTGTTTAGTTGTTTGCTTGTAGTCACTGCAGTTCTTTTTACGTGTTTTTCTAGTGGCCACAATAGCCTATTTTTGGTAACTAGGCCAAAATAATCATGGCAGACTGCTGATTGTTGTAACCATGGGCCTCCTGCAGTCAGTATGATCCATGGGCCTTCTTCAGGCCGTAGGATCCATTGGCCTTCTATACGGGCCGTAGGATCCATTGGCCTTCTATACGGGCCTTAGGGTCCAGGCCTTCTACGGGCCGTGGGGTCCATGGGCCTTCTACGGGTCGTACGACCCATGGGCCTTCTACGGGCCGTAGATCCATGGGCCTCATACGGGTCGTAGATCCATGGGCCTTCTACGGGGCGTATCATCATTTCGCCAATCATGGGCCGTACAATTCGTGGACCATAACGGGCCGTTAATAGACCGTATTTGATAACTCTATGAAAACAGCCAAACAAGTTTTTTTTGACATGAAAACGCATTAACGTATTAACGGTCCATAAGCGTGCCGATCGTAACGACGGGCTGAATTTGGCCCACAAGCGAAAAAAGCGATGAACGGCCGTATGTAACGAATCGTTGCAAATGAGCCTAAGAATCAATGGGCCCCGAGAAGGCGAAAGATAACTTGGTGGAAGCGCCCAATAGAATAACGGGCCGTTAATGGGTATAAAGTGATACACTATTCATTACGGGCCGTTTCACCACGGGCCGTTAATGGGACAAGAGTTACAAAGGGCCTCATATGGGCGAAGAAGTCATGGGCCCACATGGGCGGAAGTTAAAACAGGTTGGAATCATATTGGCGTCCCGGATGGCGCTCATGGGCCTAATTCGGATAGGGCGAACGGGCCCCAGGTTAGCGGGTCGTAAATGGGCTATATGCGTAATGTGTCGTTAACGGGCTTTCCGTGGGCGGCCTTTTCACGAGAATGGGCCTCTGTTGGGCGTGCCACGTGTCGGCGTATCATAGGCGCCTTCGGTCCAATGAGCGGATGACATCTCATCCCAACGGTGAGCCGACACGTGTTTCCTCTAGCCAATGATGATTTTACACGTGGAAAATCCCCATTGGTCGGGCTGTTAACGGGTTATCGGATCCAAAACCCGACCCAATAGCTTAACGGCGTTCGTTACGGTGGATGCCACGTGTCGGTCACCCTTGACGAAAAGCACTTACGTGCGCGATTTATCGTCATGGAAGTGGACACTTCGTGATGATAATTTTGGTAATGTCATGGAACACTTCTCGACAAAGACGGTATGACTATCTTGATTACGTCATAAAATCGTCATGGATGTACATGCATGACAAAAAACGCGACCTACTGTGACAAACACGTATCATCACGGAAGTGTATTCTTTTTGTAGTGTAAGACGCTGAAGGAGGAAACCATACCTGCCATCCACGAACCACGAGCCCAGCACATGTTCCGTCTTTCAGATGTCGTCGATGCAGACCATAATCTGCATCCGCTCCTGGACTACCTCCCAAGCTCCGCGCCGACACTAGAGCAAACATCGTCGCAACGGCGGAGCCCGAGGACACAGGTCCACCACGAGGATGCCGTCGCCGCTACGCCATCCTTGCTTGAACAGACTGGTTTCCAAATTCATCCCCAACCATAGTGAAAGATCGTGGATGTCGCCTAGAGGGGGGGGGGGTGAATAGGCGATTTAAAATAATTACGGTTGAGGCTTGAACAAATGCGGAATAAACCTAGCGATTAATTTGTCAAGCACAAAACCTACAACAACTAGGCTTACCTATGTGCACCAACAACTTATGCTAAGCAAGACAAACAACTAAGTGACAACAAGATATATGACAAGAAACAATATGGCTATCACAAAGTAAAGTGCATAAGTAAAGGGCTCGGGTAAGAGATAACCGAGGCACGCGGAGACGATGATGTATCTTGAAGTTCACACCCTTGCGGATGCTAATCTTCGTTTGGAGCGGTGTGGAGGCACAATGCTCCCCAAGAAGCCACTAGGGCCACCGTAATCTCCTCACGCCCTCGCACAATGCAAGATGTCGTGATTCCACTAAGGGACCCTTGAGGCGGTCACCGAACCCGTACAAATGGCAACCCTTGGGGCGGTCGCCAAACCGTACACTTTGGCAACCCTTGGGGCGGTCACGGTGCATTCATCAAATTGCTCAGGCGATCTCCACAACCTAATTGGAGACCCCGACGCTTGCCCGGAGCTTTACACCACAATGATTGAGCTCCAAACACCACCAACCGTCTAGGACGCCCAAGCACCCAAGAGGAACAAGCTCAAGGGTACCAAGCACCCAAGAGTAATAAGCTTCTCAACTTGTAACTTCCACGTATCACCGTGGAGAACTCAAACCGATGCACCAAATGCAATGGCAAGGGCACACGGAGTGCCCAAGTCCTTCTCTCTCAAATCCCACCGAAGTAACTAATGCTAGGGAGGAAAATGAGAGGAAGAACAAGAAGGAGAACACCAAGAACTCCAAGATCTAGATCCAAGGGGTTCCCCTCACATAGAGGAGAAAGTGATTGGTGGAAATGTGGATCTAGATCTCCTCTCTCTTTTTCCTCAAAAACTAGCAAGAATCCATGGAGGGATTGAGAGTTAGCAAGCTCGGAGAAGGTCAACAATGAGGGAAGAACACGAGCTCTAAGGATTTAGTTGAATGGGGAAGAAGACCCCCTTTTATAGAGGCTCCCGAATCCAACCGTTATGTGCTCAGACCGCGCACGAGCGGTACTACCTTCGGGGAGGCGGTACTACCGCCAGGCGGTAGAACACGAGAGTGGAGCAAAGCAGAGGGCGAGGCAGAAGCCGAAGAGCGGCACTATCGCTGGAGCAGTGATACTACACGCTGCCATGATCGTCTTGCCGCTTGGCCCAGCGGTACTACCGCTGGGACCGCGCACAAAGCCTACCACGAGCACAAGGAGAAGGAACAGGGAGGAGGGCCATTGAGAGGCACTAGGGGCGGTGGTAGCCGCGGTACTACCGCACACGAGCGGTACTACTGCTCCTACTGCCGCTACTACTACCGCTGAACCCGACACGAGAAAACACGTCTCAAGTCGAGGCGGTACCCACGCGGAACCGGAGCCGTACTACCGCTTATGGCCATGGGCGGTACTACCGCTGAGGAACAGCGGTACTACCGCTTGTGGCGATAAGCGGTACTGCCACTCCGGCCCAGCGGTACTACCGCTGGCGCCATCCTAATGCCACTTCCACGAAAACAAGTAAACTCCACGAAAAACTAGAACTGCCATAACTTCTGCAAAAGAGCTCCGAATTGAGCAAACTCAAGCTTGTTGGAAACAAGACGACGAGTAGCATCAAAACAACGACGTTGGCTCGATGAAGACTAGATGATTGCTCCCCCATAGTTCACTATGGGTGAGCCACTCTTCGGCTCATCTTCACAAGTCCATTGTCACCACAATGGACGGCAAGCTTCAAGCACTTGATCTCTTCGTGATGCATCACTTGAACTTGCACACCGCATCCTAACTCCACAAAGAACTCTCACGAGGACCATGGGTTAGTACACAAAGCGTAACTGACAATGCTTACCATACCATGGGATCACTTGATCCCTCTTGGTATATCTTCTACGCTTTGTGGGTTGATCAACTTGATTCATTCTTGACTTAATCTTGATCAACCTTGAATCTTTCCAATTCTCTTCATTTGGATATGAATGATCACACAATCTTCGTCTTCAAGACATGCTTGCAATAAGCTCAACACTCACATGACCAATCTTTGGATAATTCCTTGAATAGCACCTTGGTCGATACAAACTCTCCTTGAAACCAACACATGTACTCCAAGAAAAGCCTATGGACAAAACCTTCAAATATAACTCAAGGTAACCATTAGTCCATAGGGATTGTCATCAATTACCAAAACCAAACATGAGGGCACCGCATGTTCTTTCACATAGGACCGATGGCCTCGTCGGGGAAGGATCCGAAGAATCTTTATTCAACGTCGTCATCGTCGCCGCCGAGGCAAAGACGATGAACAATCTAAAAACCAGACTACGAGGGAATAAAAAATGATCCACACGCGTGTATCCGGCGACCCCCTCACCATCGACGACCGAGGTCGCCGGCGGAGGGGAGCCGCCGGAGGACGGCGCAGGAAGATCGGCCTCTCCTGGCGGCGGCTAGGGTTACAGCCGCCAGGGACGAGTAAAACTAGTTCGCGTACCCTGCAGATGACTCGGTGCAGTTCGCTATATCTACCACACCTGCATAATCTCCCGTTACAACGCACGAGCCTATTTGCTAGTATAGGATAAAAAGCACATTTTTTGTTGAGACATGGATAAAAAGCACATTTTTTGTTGAGACATGGATAAAAAGCACATGGAAACTAGGACCTGGCTCGTAAGACGAAACGTAAACATGGCCATCGAATGCACTGTGCTTCAGACCCATGGGCCTTGGCCCACATCGATCTCGGCCATCTCAGTAACTCTTAAACCCTCCTCCCATTCTCTTCTCGTCTCTCTTCCTCAGTCGACGCAGCGCCACCACCTCTCCCCCCACCATCCGCCATGGGCCTCCTCAAGAACTCCCTCCTGCTCCAAGGTCTCCTCCTCCCCCTCTCACAAGATCCCGTCTCGCCTACCCGCAAATTCCGCGGCACTAACCTCTGGATCTGGCGGTGCAGGGCAGCTGCGGCAGGCTACGGCTCAGGCGGCCGCCGCCGCCGCCGCGGGAGTGGGGCGGCGCGGCG
Source organism: Aegilops longissima (assembly GCA_021605205.1). Taxonomy (NCBI): domain Eukaryota; kingdom Viridiplantae; phylum Streptophyta; class Magnoliopsida; order Poales; family Poaceae; genus Aegilops; species Aegilops longissima. Next base: position 100,140,355 of record CM038676.1, on the reverse strand, counting down.
TGGCGACGTCGACGGAGGAGTACATGCGCCGCAACTACGCCAACAATGTCTCCGAGTACAACACCGTCATCGGGTCCCTCGTCCAGCAGCGCAGGCACGTCCAGCCCTTGTTTCGGTTCCTGCACACCACCTGTTCGACCCAGTTCCGAGCAGTGGCATTTCCCGTTAGGATAGTTTTGTTAAGCTGTTATTGTTGCGTCGATTATCAGGTGTTGGTACGAGCATGCCTGTGCCAACCTAATTGCTGCTTTCCGAGTCTGAATTAAATGCTTTTATGTTGTCTTCAGGCCCTACCTGCTTCGTGATGCCTACGATGACATGCTACTTGACGGGGTGCAGCCTGTGCGGGACACATTCCACAATCTCATAGTCGGCACCATGAAGGGCAGCCGGCTGCAAGATGCTTTCTACTTCCGCGATCAGATGAGAGAAATGGGCTTGCAGCCTGATGTTAGACCACTCTCTTCTTTACATGCCTTCATCTCCTATGCCGATTCCCTTTTTATTTTGTCGGACAGAAATTAGGCTAATGGCTTAATTCATTGTAGGTTAACCTATACAATTTTCTGATTTCCACTTGCGGGAAATGCAAGAACTCGGATGCAGCAATCTTGGTTGGTTATCTTCCTACCTATTTCTGAGTTGCTGCCGATGCTCCTCCTCTGTTATTCGTGCTCACCAATGCTCTAACTTTTGTTACCTGTACTGAAGCTTCTGGAAGAAATGAAAGCACATGGCGTTAAGTTGAAAGGAGAAACCTACATTTGTCTCTTGAATGCACTTGCTGCAACTGGGCGTACTGATCAAGTGTAAGGGGTCCTTAACATCAATTTTTTTGTTTTCAGATTGTAGAAGCATGCAACATTTAAGACTGCAATACGAAATCACATATTCCAAGATATACACTGTGTTTGACTATCTTTACCATGATGTTGTGACTTATCAACTGGGCACTTGGAGCAAATAAGCCAAGGCCTACAGATTGTACAATAGCTGTTCCCTTGTTTTCGTATTTCCGTTAGTAAAGCTCCATTTAGGCCACTAAAAATACAGGATTCATTCCTACTAGTTCCACAAATTTGAACACTAGACTACATGTAACGTGTTGGTACATCCAGGGTTATAAGAGCCTCTGGAGGTTACAGAGTAGGAGTGCCAGTTTTCCTCGCATAATGTGGGGGATACATTATCAGAAGACATCAATTCCACTAGTGCCTAGGTTGTCTCTTCAGCTTGTGGCAAGTTTTGCTCTAGAATTATATTAGGTAGCTAAGCATGTTTTTCGACATACTTCCTCCATCCGGAATTAGTTGACGCTCAAACGGATATCCGTTTGAGGGTCAACTAATTCCGGACGGAGGGAGTATAATTTATCCCGAACAGCAACTCTTTCCAGTATATCCGTTTATTATCTATGCTGGGAGAAACACTAATGTGATTGTTTTACCAGTTATGCTATAGTTCGTGATATGACCGCTGCTGGACTTGGATTAAACAAGTTTTGTTATGCTGGACTAATAACTGCATTCAAGAACAAGACACCAGCCAGTGAGGATACTCCGGCAAAAGTATGTTATGCACTCAAGAAAGTTTGTTGTGGTACATTTAACATAACTGTACTCATCCTTTTCTCTACTTTATTTTCAGATTCTTGAGTTCGTCCAGCAGTCAAAAGGTTGGCAGTATGTTGAAAGGGTAGAAAATAATAGTGCTGAGAATATAATGATGAATGTGTCAGAGGAAGAGCTATACAACTTGCCAACAGCAGAATTTGCACACAGAAGAGGATTTATATTTAAGCAGTTAACAATTTATCATGTTGCTATCCATGCTTGTGCAGACTTGGGGAGCAAAGAGGTGTGCTATGCTGCATTTTCACTGTGTTTTTAGTAAGCAGTGTCTAGTTACTGCTCAGCAGCATTGATACTTGACAAATTGACATGTCTATAATTTAGTTATCTTACATTTCGTAGTTAGCTCATGTCATGAAGTTGAGCTTTACCTACTATGAAATTTAATCCTCTTTACAATTTTGCAGACACTCGAAGCACTTCTTGACATGTTCACTAAAGAGAATTTTAATTATGATGCCTTCATTGTGATGCAAGCTGTAAGGTAATCTGCAACTCTGCATGCTGAACAGTGTTGATCTAACTAGGGGTTGGGGCGCCACCAGTGGCGCCTCTTAAGAGAAAGTTTATGCGGTGCCAGATAGACGAGCGACCTTTTCACCTCCTAATTTTTTCCAGATTGATGAACATGCACATATAAGCAAGGAACTTGCAATAGAATTTACACCTGATAACCAGACAAACAACAATATTTTAGAGACCTTGATCCCATTGGGTGATGGATTATTCCCAACCATATTAAACACTATATCGTATGAATAACTACAGAAAATTGTAAAGCCAATCTGGCATATAACTAATTGTACGCATAAGGGGCTAGCAGGTTGAAGCTCGGCCAAGAGTGAAAGTTTACGATGACGGAGCAGCTGTTGTCTTTGCTCCTCCTGTTCACTGAAGCTCTGATAGCAGCGGATGTTTATAGTGAAGCAAGAGATGTTGTCTTTGCTCCTCCTATGCACCAGTTGCTCCATCAGATGCTTCGCAGCTTCCTGTCCGCCCCTCTGGTGTCATTGATCTCATCAACAGCCTCTTTATTGGTCATCACCTGAATTTTCATCATACTATAACAAAGCTTAATCGCATCACAGCCAAAGAAGGGAAATATGAAAGCACTGCTAGATGCAGATAATTTAGTATGAAAAAGGAGCAAGCTAAAAATCCTCATCAAATCCACAAAAATAATAAATACAGTGCTACCTACCGTAGAGGTATAACTGTATAGCTACAACAAGCAAACATCTTTCAAAACGTCCTCTTGTCAGACTACTACTTGTAGACTTTCAGGCACGCAATGCTAACTTCAATGGCGTTTTCCTGTCAAATAGAGCTTACAGAATGGATAGTAACAGAAAGAGCTAACACAGATGTACTGAAGAGGCAACATCGTACTGCAATAAATCAATAGTTCTGATCAGAACAGCGCGTACTTATCAACGATCATCTGGTCCTTCACATTGCTGGCCAACCGGCATGACGGCCGAGACTTCTCGCAGGCTGACGATCAGGAGAATCAGCACGAGGCATATGGGTATGCGGCTGCTTCGGGCACTGGAAGAAGAGGCCATTGTTGAGCGTCGATGAGGAGAGTGCCTACAATTAAAATCTGAATTGTATGATGCATGATTACCCAAATCGACATGACGTAAATACAATAAGAAATACAAATTTATCGGAAAGAAATAGTTTGTGGAAAATCAAAATGAGAATTAAAAGAAGATCTACACATGACAATGACCCATGTTAATTAAGTTGTATAAACAGCAACATTAACATCAGAGTAGGCTAGAAATATAAATTTATCATACATTGGCACAACTTCTGTTGCTTGGAAATCAGTGCTGGAGAAACAGTCATATGTGTCATAGAAAGACGCATTATCAAGGGCAACTTGGCGATGTATACATCTTCTGAACCATAGCAAGAAGGTTTTCTAAAAAATTCGTAGTAAGAAGGCAGGTCACTGTCACTGACTCTGAGTGGTAGTGAGCATCCAAGTTGCGTGGAAGGTGAAATGTTCAAGGCCAATAGCTACGGATGTGCTTGTGATATGACTTCCAAGAGCAAATGAAAACACTACAACCTAACTATTAGTTTACAGCAAAGGGAAAGCATACATGATATAAGGAAGCCAAACATTACGTATGTACCATTCTAAAATAAGCTGTATTTGATGCCATGAATGAGACATCGCCTATTATGGCAATATAAATTGAGAGATTTTGCCTACTCAAAAGACTTACTAAAGTGTCACAGTAAGTAATAATTAACCAAAAAAAAATTAGTATCTCAACAATAAGAATATTATATAAGTATACTGCCGTCAAAAAACTATATGTTTACTTCTCACAAAAAAATAACTATACATTAACAAATATAGTCTACTAACTGAGACAACTTCATGCAACAATCCATTTCTACAGATGCATAAGGTGAATTGTGTTTTTGTAGGCTGCTACAAATAGTATGTGCCCTTGCAAATTAATTGGTGGTGAAAAATTCTAATGCAAAGACATAACCGAGGCAAAGCAAAGAGCCAAAGAAGAGAGATATCTGAACGGAGTAAGATTCAGCCAACATACTGTATCTCAATCGAGTAAGAGTCAGCCAACATATTGCAAGAAGTTAAAATAACTGGAAAATACCTGAGCAGGTATTTGTGCATTTCGATCTTGCGTACACACATTAGGGTGGCAGGTAAGCAATGTGTTCAAGCAATCACTTAGAAAATTTAACTCACTATCAGTAACTTCAGGGCAAGAAAATATAATGACTACCTTTGTGAGGCCACCACTTCCATCCAAGCATCCTTAACTCCAGGATACTCCCCCCAAACAAATGTCCTGATAGTGAATACAACAAGCAGTTATCCTGTGAGGACAAAAGCTCTGTCTCAAAAGTACACAATATATTTTGCAAGTAAGATTTAGGTCTGATAAGTTGCCTTGTCATTTAAATGTAGGGTTTCAGTCACAACGAAAACAAAAGGGTGTCAACCAAGAAAACATATGACACCCAATTTACTATGACCAAATTGCTGCTTTTTTCTTGTGATGAAGTTCACCCAATTGAAGAGATGGCAACTGACCAATGACCAATCCACCCACTTTCTCCCACTGCGGCTCAACGCATGGCAAGAGGGTGAAATCCCCTGCACCCAAAGAACAAGAGTGATTAGCCTGCAACCAGCCAATAGAGAAGGATGACAGGGTGGTCACCTTTGATACTTTGGGGCTTATAGTATTTGCTGAGATCTTCCCATGTAGCTTTTAGACTTTATAACAACAACCTATAGTGATATATATGATTAAAGCACAATTAAATTATTACCCAAAGACTAACACAAATTGATATGATGCTTTAGACTTGAGTATACACTCCCTGGTTTAACATTTTCATGAACATTGGGTGAGCATGCTTGTAACCCAAAAACGGATCAAAGCGACAGTACAAAGAACTTCTTGAGATAGTAATTAATTGCAAGAATGTGGTTAGCAATAAATACTTGTAAAAATGGCATTCAAATGGGTTTAACCCATATGTTAGGATAATTTGCTCATAATTTGATAACTTGAACAATTAATTTAGTAAAATCATGGATTTGTGGAGGTTAGAGACCCACATAAGATCATCTGTTAGATGTCTATGGATGCCATGAATATATGCCCCAAAAATAGTTTGAGTAGTCCACATATATCTTCTTGGATGTGTAGGTTGTGTTTATAGACAGTACAAAACAGAGTTTTGGATCAGACAATGGTATGTCCTTTATGCCATGATATTACCTTGGGGCTAACAAAAGGCATCAGCAAGCATGCATTATGCAGCCTTTTCAATTTGCCTACACTTCTAACATGAAAACTTTGCAAACTAATCCAAAATGGAGCTTTTTCAGTTCAGAAAGGAATCAATGCAAAGACAATGACGAAACATACTACTTGCCTCAGTAACCATGGACACAGACATGCAGACAACCATGTTGAAAACCTGAATTTGGATATAGCAAAAATAAAACAGTAGAAAACATGAACTGCTCACAAGTGGACCTAAATATACATGGTAGGATCAATATGCAAAAGAAAGCATTGCCAATTTGGCTCTTGAACAAATAATGAGGAATACATTACTAAGGAAAGACTGAAACAATACTTAAGTGCTCAGCTAATCAATCCCGGCCAAGCAAAAAATAAAATGGCAGATCACGAATATATGAATTGTTTAGAAGTGGATCAGTCCTATCAACTGATCTGTTGTTTTGTTAGATAGAGCACTAGATGGTTTACTGACACTCATAAATATGTGTGACTACCAGCCAAGATCTTATCCTTAGTTGCAGCATTTTATACGTTGAATACACATGTTATATCACAATATAGTTGGCAAGTTACTCCATTGAAAATTACATAAGTATCTTCCCACATATAGAAATAGTATCACTGTATTAGAGGCTCATTGTGCACCTGTAGAGCTGCTCTCTGGGAACAATTAAAGCGACTTGGTGATTCAAAACCAGTGAGGATAGCCTAATTGTTGCATCCCCAAGACTATACGGCCTACAAATACAAAATATCAGCAAGTATGTTCTCTCAAGGATTTTTTCGAAGATGTTCTCCCAAGAAAATTTCAGCAACTTCAACTCTCTGGGAACAATTAAAGCGACTTGGTGATTCAAAACCAGTGAGGATAGCCTACTTGTTGCATCCCCAAGACTCTACGGCCTACAAATACAAAATATCAGCAAGTATGTTCTCTCAAGGATTTTTTCGAAGATGTTCTCCCAAGAAAATTTCAGCAACTTCAACTTGAGAACTCTATCTAAGTAATTGCCGACTAAAATATTTGATAAAACAAAGTTAGAGCATACCGTATTGCCAGCATCCCCAATCAGATCAGCTATCTGCTCAGATATGACATCCTTCCTGTTTTCATCCAACACAACAACCCAATCATGCGCACTACCATCAGAACAATTAGACTGCTACTCCCTCCGTTCCCAAATAATTGTCTTTCTAGCCATCTCAAATGGACTACAACATACGGATGTATGTAGACATGTTTTAGAATGTAGATTCACTCATTTTGCTCCGTATGTAGTCACTTATTGAAATCTCTAGAAAGACAATTATTTAGGAACGGAGGGAGTAGAATCTAATGGATGAGTAAGCTATTTATTAGGCAAAGACAGGTAAGCGTTCAAACATACGAAATCTTCAGCTTTGAGCTGCTGCATCATAGACGAGTCTTCTGCTTCAATTTGCACCTTCACATGTCTGAAAAGTAAAAGAATATCACATGACGACATCAACAATCAAATTTATCATGAACAAGTTATGGTTTATTCGATAGTATAAATCCGAAGAAACATAATTAAGTGTATGGCAAGTGAACTTGGCACCTGATAAATTCTACAGGCCAATATATGACCATGGGGCACAAATTTCAATAACTGAACTTCACCTCTTGTGCAGGAGACCATCCCTGACCCCTATCCAACACATGAATATCCAAACTTGGTCCTATCTGAGCCATCTTTAGTTGAAAACCAGTAATATGATCCATCAGAACCAAATGCTTTAACATCGACATTTTCCTGCACCAGATAAATGGCACTGAATCAGCAAAGCGTAGTGTTCATGCCTTAACGCAAACAAAATGAGTGTTAACTTCACAAGATTCTGCTGTGTCAGAGACATTACCTGGATGACGCAGACTGACAAGGAAATTACCAAAGAGCAAACCTCATTATAATACCCAAATCAGTTCACCCGCATCACCAATATAGGAAATAGACAACGATTTTCCCCCCAAGAACATGAACCTGCAGCACTGAAAAAAACTACAGACATGACCCAATCAAACTGTACCTGCGAGATTATGTGAATCAGCCAAATGGATAATAACAAAAACGGTTTTGCTAAAGGCCTAAAGCACATCTAGATAATAAGATAGCACACAAATCGTGCAATATCTACAACATGGCAAACACATGGTTTAATTAATTGACAAGCAGTCAAGGTAATTCAGCAGCAATATGTATAAACCAACCTGAATAGTTGAATTAGGGGGCTCGGTCAACAGCCATGCTTGCATGCGTTTCAGCTCAAGAGAAAAGGGCGTGAAATCCTGGCCTTAAGATTAAGTTCTGGTATAAACTGCAGGTACCACTAACTCAATCCGATATGCTAGAATCATGTGGAGATGACGAGAGACGAAATAAAAGAAAACTCGCAGTGCACACCAGGGTGAGAGAGAGGGAGACGAACCTGTAGGTCGAGCCAACGCCATCGGAATCAGCAAAACCAAAGAGGAGGACGGCCTCGTGTCGGGCAACAGCGGCCTGCACTCCTTTCTGATAAGCGAGAAGAGGGAAAGGCAGGTCGGGATGGAGGTCATGGAGCTTGATCCGCGGGCAGATGTGGTGGAGGCGATGCCGCGCGGCAGGTCGGGTCCCTCGCCAGACAGCACGCCATCCGGTTTTGGCGGCGGCGAACGCATGCTTGCCGGTCGCCGCTGCTGGCGGCGGAGGGAGGCGGTGTCCCCAGGCGCCGCGCGATAGACCGCTTCGCCGACCTCAACCATGGGTGGTGGGTGGGAGCGTCGCCCAGGCGGCTGTGGCGGCGCTGGAGAGGGAGGAGGGGGCACTGGAGGCGAAAGGAGGTCGCGTGTGGTGCGAGGGTTTCGCTCGACCGCTTTTCCTTTTTTTTCCCTCTTATTCCCTGCCCAACCCACGCATTCGACGTGGCACGCGCGAGAAACCCTCCTTGATGCACACCTTATTGTTTTGGATGATACATTGCATGGTTATGAGGAACTTCAATGGTTAATTGCTCCTGATATGTTCAGTTTCTAAGTATGTCGAGAACTCATCAAGGAATCTTCATCTTTGTCGAGATTCACTGATATAGCTTTGCTGTCCAAAACTTTAAGCCTGCGCATTATGCATACTGAATAGTCTCTTGTGCACGTTGAATTAACAATCTTATAAAGTGGACATTGCAAATCAATGAAATCGCATTATGTACCGATGATTAGGTAAATGTACATAGTATTTGGAAATGCAGTGTCTATTTTTAGGATACCTGCAATTGTCATTTGGCAACCCATCATGTTTGTCCTTTTCTATGGTAATGATTTCTATCAACTTCTGGATCTATCTGTTAATTTCTTGTCCTTTTAACTGAAAAGGTGTTATCTTCGATGTGGAGATATTGATTCCGCTGTTAAGATGTTTGAAGAGTTCTCAAGCTCGAAACCCACACCCGCAGAGCTGTATGTGGTGAGTATCTTGTTAAAGTTATATCTTCAAATTTAATATTTGTGGTTGAAAGCAACATAGGTTTAATTCCATTACGAATCTTCAAATCCTAGTGATGGACATGTTTCGTGGTACACATCAGGCCTTGTGCCTTTGACTATTTTGATCTCAAAAATTTAGTTGTGAACTTTCCAATTTAACCACTACAGGATTTACTGTTCCTTTATAGTCACAGGCTCTAAAACACAATCGTACTGCTGCTTATTAACTTTAAGCTAGCTGCTAACTTTTGATTAGAGACCATTTTGATTAGTGGATCCAACAGTGGTAGCTCTCAGATTTCACAAATAACAGTTATATTTCACTATATTTAAAAAAAAGTAAAAGATGGAAATCAAATTTGAAGTTTGAATTTGGTACCGTATGAATCCTATATGCTGAACAAAAATTAGCCACATGCCAAAAACTGAGCATCTTGGGCTAATATGCATACAAAATAATATAGATAACTTTACTGTAGAGTAGCTAATTAAGGTCCTACATATAATTCGTGTAACAATAAAATATATAATTAGGAATCTATGTATCTCTCTCTTATCCACACCATGTGTTCTCAATTTCTCACATGCACCTTCTATATTCTATGCATCAATGGAATGCAGACACTTGCCGAGGGAGCTATGATAGGGTATACTCCAAGAGGAATGGAAGTTGCTCAAGCAACCTTGGTAATTCCTTCCTTCTAGTTTTGTGTTACAGTTTGACTAACTCGGGAGTTCAAAATCTTACGGTTTACAATATTTTTCAGGAGAAAATGACTGAAAGAAAATTCTTCCTGAATCCCAAGATGGGGACGGATCTTCTACTAGCGGCTTCTGGTGAAAAGGTAAGCAGCACAACTGCCACCTTTCAGTACTGAATTCACAGAAGTCCTAATGCTTCCTGAAAAAAGAATTGAGTTGCACCAATGACTGTTGAAATTTCTGTGGGTTTGTTCAGACTGGTGGATATACAACTGCAAATTATATCTGGGATATGCTGCAAACCCGCAATATAATTCCAGCACTTCCTGCTGTTGAAGCATACTACAAGGGATTGAAGGTAAGCTTCAATATTTTAGAGTCAGTCATGTCATCTGGCATATTTTCCTCACCTTGGAGTCCTCCGTGTTTTTTCCGTAAGTTTGGATTGGGTTCAATTATAACATTAGTTTGCAATGCCGAATCTGGTTGAGTTTTATCAGATTTTGAGAGCTTACCGTGCATGCCACGCAATAAAAACAGCAAGGCTTGCTTCAACGTATCATTGTGCTTGACTGAACAAACTAGAATAAAATTGACCGTACATGGATTCTAACCCTGTTTCATGGTCTCTTGTATTCCCGATGCAGGAACGAGAAATTCCTTCGGACGATCCACGGCTTGTGAATGTTGCCCGTGTTTTGGACAACCTGCAACTCCGGCTTGGGCCGAGGAGAAATTTTCAGTAACATGGTCAAACTGCTCTAGTCTCCCTGAAACCAATGCAGGTTGAAACTTGTTTTGGTAAGGAGGTTGCTGGATGCATCAGTATGTTTAATCTCCAGAAAACAGAATAACTACTTTTAGGACGACACAAAGCAAGGAGAAACCATCAAGAATATCTATCCGTGGATAACGGTTAGGAAAGAATGGCAGGGACCAGTGTATACATCCTGAGACAGAAATGTATTGTTTTGTCGCCTGCTATGCCTAAGTCTCTTTCTTAAGTTCCATTCAATTTTGTTGTTATTTATCTGAGTGGACTATCTATCGAACTTTGTGGCTGGATTTCGTACTGGTTGCTGTTCAAATGTGATTGTTTAGTCGTCAGTTGTAGGTTTCTGATTTCTTTTTTTTTTTCGAGAAAACGCAAGAGAGTTTGCGTTTCATTTCATTGAACAGGAAAAGAACAGCAGTACAGGTACAACCTCCCAAGAGGAGGGACACATGCACACACATCATCGTCCTCACCAAAACGAGCAGGCAAGGAGGTGCTACCAACTACAGACTGCAACTACAAAAGGTCTAGCCTTGTCCATCCTCCAACCATGAACGGCGAGGTAACTAGACTCAGAGCGGCCTCGCCTCAGAGCCTCAAGGCCGCGTCACAGCCGTTGCCAGGCGCCTCCAAAGAAGACCACATCTCCAGGGCTGCCAGGCGCCTCCAAAGAAGACCACATCTCCAGGGCTGTCCAGGCCAACGTACCTTCCACCCATAAGTGCCTAAGAGACGGCAGGCGGATGGCAGGACCCAACCAGGACTAGTGAAGCCATCGTCTTGGACATGCCGGCGCCGGCGTACATAGCGCCCCGGACGCCCACGCTCTATGCTGAAGCCCTCTATCACAGCATCGCATTACCAGCAAGCCTCGTCGGAAGACCGGGGAGGCCACCATCTCCAGCTGCTGCATCGGGGACTCCAAGTGCAACCCAAGCACCGCCTTCAAGAAGGGAATGGCGCTGAGACGCCACCGCTGCCTTGTCCAATGAACTGGACCAAGGGTTTCCCGGTGCTCGAGGAGAGGGTCGGTCAAGACCATGACAGCGCCTCCATGGAGGTTCTGGCACCCTCGAGCGTCGCCGTTGTCGTATGAGCCATCGCCACAGGATTTCGCCGACCCAAGACCGAACCCCAAATACCGCCAAGCGAGCGAGACATAAGAGACGGGAAGCAGATCGCGGAGAGGACCATCGGACCGAGAGGAAACCACGTGTCGTCACCGTCGATGTAGGGAAGCAGCGCCGGTATGAGCGGCGGCCGCGGATGGTCGCCAAACAAGGCCGACCATCGCGGGTCGTGTCGGCGGGGTAGTGGCGCCATCGCGGACGCCACTGCACCTTCTTGCCGCCGACCATGGCAGCTGCCGCGTGACCCGCGACCTTCGCCACTGGATCCGCCGGGCACAACCAAGCGGCCGCAACGCACCCAAAAGGTCGCGCGCCGCGCCGCCAGCGTGCTTTCGCCACGCCAGTCGAGGCCCGACCCTCTAGATCTGGGGCGCGTCGCGAAACCCTAGGTCCGGGAAGACCGACGGCTCCGTCGGCCTCGTCGAGCCCCACGCTCGAGGGAAGCGAACTAGAGGGAGTCCCCCGCCCGGATCCGCGAGGCTTTGCTGGCGGGGAACACCGGCGTGTGGGGGGAGGGAGGAGGAGGAGAGGGAGAGCTTGAGGCTGCGTCGCCTCCCGAGTCGCCCGTGGGGAGGGCGGCGTGGGGAGAGGCGGTTTCGATTTCTTGGTGTTTGTATGTGGAAGATGTTTCATATTGTTTCAAACAAGGAGGTTTTGTCTGGCTTCTCTGACACCAGAAGAGATCCCTCTATTCCATAATTCTTGTTAGTGTGGTTAAAACCATGACAAGAATTATACTCCCTCTGTTCCTAAATATAAGTCTGTAGAAATTTCACTATGGACCACATACGGATGTATGTAGATGCATTTTAGAGTGTAGATTCACTCATTTTGCTTCGTATGTAGTTTATAGTGGAATCTCTACAAAGACTTGTATTTTGGAATGGAGGGAGTAGAACGGAGGTAGTACAACTCAAGAATAAGAACAAAAACTGAAATGGTAGCAGTCACCGTCCTGATTCTTCATGGTTTGCAATGTTAAGAGTTACAGGCTTACGGTTGCAGAACGTGTCAAACTGCAAACAGGTTTGAGAATCAACGTCCTTTACATAGCAATATAGAGAATAGAGTACATAGAGATATAACGAAATAAAGAAATATAAACTCCATAAATTTATTCCTTCTTCGATGTTTCTGCACCATTCAGTCTCTGTGTACCGTAACCTTGTCAAAATCTAACATCCAAGAAATTGGTAGTGTTTGTATTTCCTATCTCAGCATTTAACAATATACTCCCTCTGTCCGAAAATACTTGTACTACATAGTACTGTAGTTGAGATAAACCAAAATATAGGGCAATCTCACAGCAAATATTAACTCCAAACACCCGAGAACAGCACACCAGTTCACACCCTAATTAATAATTTTACATTACAAATACTTCCACGGTAGAGTACAGAGAGCAATCACAGTTGCCAGATAATCAATTAGCACCTCTAGCTAGGAACAAGAACAGTAAGTCAGCGTCTGTCCATAGTGGCACCATTATGCTACAGATTAGAATCAACTTGAACCTACTGTCTCGCAGGGGCTTCAAGTCTTCAATCAAAGCTAAAGAGGGAAGACCGTATGGTCCCAGGCACACCGGTACTAACTTACATCAGGCAGGCCTCACGATGCCGCGGTGCCGATAGAGCCAGGCTCGCTGCCATGCACCCTGAAGCGGTAGATGCACGTCAGCTCAGGCTGTCCGTGGTTCGAGGAGAAGTCGAGCCGAACCATGTTGACCACCGACGCGTCGGCGGTGGTTCTGTCTAGCTGGAAGGTCTGGGCGTTGCTCTTCTCGAGGTCGTAAGTGAACTCTCCTAGGCTTGTCGGCGTTCGTGGATGCTTGTCTGAATCGTCGTCTGCTCCTTGGTACCACCCGCTGACCTGGAAATCCTTGGGAGCGCTGGACAGGTCGAAGGCCACACTCTGCACAGGCAAGGCATGGTTCGCATAAGATAGTACACTGGAATGAACAAAGCAGAAAAGTGAATCATGGGAAGCAAGGACAGGCAGGGCATGATTGTTCAATGACAAGATCATAACGCAAACAAACAAAATGGAAGAACCAGTTATTTCAACTAGAACACAGCAAAATGAAGAACATGCTTTGCTTTCACAATGATTCCTTTCTATTGTGGCTCAATAAAGCCTAATTGAGGGAAAGAACAAATGAAGTCAACTATTAACAGATAGGGCTGCATGTTGTTTTGATGTTTTCCTGAAAGTTTCTAATAGATAGCAATAGCATCAAAAGTGAAGCTGATCAATCAGAGCACGCACCCACATGGCATATGTTGTCAGCTATCTCAAATCAGAAATGTCGAGCAAAAAATTAAGAGCATGTAGCACGGAAAATAATGAGCTACGGTATGGTTTGGACAGAGAGATGCCAAATAAAAAAAAGTAATATCAAATTATGGTAATATGACGAATAGCCATACCTTGTCGACATGCTCTAGAGTGACTGCCTCAGGAATAATTCCTGTCCTGAGCCTGATTTCCACAAATCCAGCACTTCCTTCCAGTGCAAAACATTCTCCTGGCTGTCCAAAACTTGGCTCCAGCATTTTGTGACTTTCACTACGACGAGGAAGAATGCTCTTAGCTTTCTTGAAAGCACCCGAATGCTTAACCACTTTGCCACCACCAGACCCTAATGCATAATCCACCATTCCAAGGCCATCTGCTGCATGCCTGGCTATCTCCATCTCCACTATCTCTTTGGCAAATATTCTTACATCGTCTAAGGTTATATCACTCCCAGTGCCATCCAAACCCTTCTTTCTCTTCAACTGAGTCAGAATCTCATCAAATTCTTTCTTGGAGACAAAACCCATGTCTCTCAGTTCAGCAAGTGACTTGTCTAATATGTCAGCCTTGCCTTCCAATGTCTTCACCTTTGTCTCTAACTTCTTGCCCTTGTCATCAAATTGCTTTGTGATGTCCCTTTTTGCTTTGCCGATCTCATCTCCTAGCTTCTTATCTAAAATGTCCAGTTGCACCTGGAGCATCCTAGTCGTCTTCTTGAACACCTCTACCTTGGATAGTCTGCTCTCCATATCAAGTGCTGTAAATGATAAATCCCCATTTTGCCATCCCCATAACACCTGCCCCATCCAAGCAAAAGCCGTAAAAAGAAGGCAAAGCTTCATCAGCACACTTAGTGCAGTTTCCCACTTGGCCTTTTCATGTTTAGTGGTACTTTTCTTTCGATGTTCAGCAGAAGGTGCTGGAGGAAATGCATCTTTTCTTGCCTCAGACGAATATTTTGGTTTGTCGATAACTGACTCTCCACGGCTTGTATGACCAATATCCTTCTTGCTAGAAACCTTATCATCTGAGACCCCATTAACTCCACCTTCAGTAAGAAGCTCAGGTGTAGGTTTTTTCTTTGCAACAACAACTGTTCGCCGCCTAACATCTTGGCTGGAATGTGAATCCACACTTAGTGCATGGTTCCCATTTGTATTTGCGGCCGGTACTGCAGCAGTTGAAGCCATTGTTGTGCCTTAACCTACAATAGAACATAGCTAGATTACAAACTGGAAATAATGATGCAAATGGAATAAGGCACCAGTGCTATTATTACACAAAGAAATTTTGCAATGAATCTGTGCAGAGTAACATGAAGGATACAGCCAAGGAATTGATCTCATAGCCAGCCTTCCCATATTTATTTTTGTTGGTAATTTATCTGTGCAGGATAATGGATGTACATTCTATCTGCAGCTAAGTGTCTATATAGTCAGCCTACAACAAAAGGTGGTACACACATGGATAAGATGAACTGTAACAGATAACAGCCTTAGGCCCTGCTTGGAATGGGTGTAAATATATACACCTGTATTTATTTTACAGGTGTAAATTACTCGTCAGCACTTGTTTTCTGCCTGGAACGAAAACGACGGGAGGAGGTGTGTATTCTAAACCGGTGAGAAACGGAGCTGAAACGCGAATCCAAACAGGCCCTTACGATCCGTTTTTTTTTGTTTGGCAAATCCAGCAATTAAAGATGGGCAGTAAAGAGCCAATCGTAAGTAGGAAAAGAATACACTATCGCACAGGTGAAGTATAGGCTGCAGATTTCGAAGAAATGAAAGAACTCAATACTTTTATTTAACTAGTAACACTACCATTTACCAACATGGACCAAATAAATATAAAGCCAATCAGTAAAATGTGAAGACAAGGGAGTAAATTGTGGTATCCTGCATAACATTTCGAAGCAATCTCGTCCGCGACTTCCTAACGGTTCACCAAACAACATAACCCTAATTCCCCAAGTTCAAGCAATTACATCACCAAGGAAGAAGAGAAAACCCTAAACTTTCGGAAATAAGCTCTCCCCGCACCGCACGCCCGCGCCCGGACTACCACGGGTCAACTCAGACAGAATGAAGAGGGGGAACGACCTAAATCGAGCCCAGCGAACTGAGGATTAGAGGGTGACATCCATGGAGCAAACAAATCGGCCGAATAACCGGTTTAGATCTTGGTTGCTCGCCGCGGCGGCAACGGGAGATGCCCGAGGAGGAAGAAAAACCAACTCGCACGCAATCGAGCTAGGGTTGGTTGGTTCCTTACCGGCGAAGGGGGTAACCGATCCGCGCCGGTGCAGCGCCGGTGGGGCTGGCCTGCGGTGCCCCGCCGCCGTCGGCGCGAGAGGGCTGCGGGGAGGGGAGCAGCCGGGGCCGGGGATGCGGACGGACGAATTTGGGGCGAGAACCGAAGGGGAAGAGAGTGGGCGAGAGAGAGAGGGAGGGGGGAAGAAGAGTGGCGAATAGGGTACGTGGAAACGGTGGAAGACGGGGAGATTTTTTGAAACCGAAAGGGTCACTCCACCACGGAGGAATGGCATCTCGATCTCAATTCTCAGACGCAACTCCCACTCCAAAAGTTCAAAACGACGCCGCAAAAGACCAAAGGGCCCTTCACAAGCTTTTACACTTAAAAAAGCCATTTAAAATATTTTGAAAACAGGATTTAGATCCGTGTCTTAAAGACAGATCCCCCTCCGCTCCCTCCCGCCGATGCTTCACCTCGGCCCTCGCGTTGACATTGTGATTGTTGTTCGAGCCTCGCGCATATCAAGGTTGCGCAGCACAGTTGTCTCTAAAACCAAAGATGGTAAGCACGTGGTCGCCTGATCCGATGACGACATGAGGTCCTCACGGTCGGCCTCAGCTCTTGAGGGTGTTTCGTAAAGTACCTAGCAAAATACGGTAGTCGTACATATATTTGTTTCGTTTGATCGTTCTGGACGCGACCTCGTATTACCAGATGGACGGGAGGCACATATTTTAACAAGGGTCGGGCCTTCACTAGTCACTAGTCAAGTAACAACACTACTCCTAGTTAGATGAGATTATGCGAGGATGATATTAAAGTGTAGGAGTACAATAATACTGTCCGCATGTCTCATGTCAACTCATCTAGGTCTACGTGTACCAGCAAGACTGAGTATTCATAGTAGAACTACTAATGTCTTCTAGGGCTTAGGTAGATGTTTGTTAGCATCTCTACCACTAATGGTTAGAAGCCCACGAACCCACATGACCTGCGCCAAAAGAAACCCTTTGTACGTGACCACGAATGAGCGTCTGACATCGACCGGGTATAAGAACGAGATATTAGGTACTGAGCATTGAATATCGATCACGGTAATGAAAGGCAGTGACCACCCCCCTCCTGTTATCTTCCTTTGATGGACTTGCATGTGCACCCAATTGTAACCAAATTAATTATAGCTATTTTGTTACTCTGTTTGAGCAATATATCTGAGAGCGAGGCCTGGTATTTAACGCTTGGTATTCATAGCTAGAAAAATTCTTTTTATTATCAAGTTATTATAGGAAGTTTGTCAAGCATTATGCATTAGTGCTTGGCCTTGGACTCATCTACTCAAAAATAATATACCCCTCATGTGGACAAGTGACCGTAATCTGGCGTTTGACACATCGAAACAAAGGTTAATCAGTGTTCTAGTTCTTTCATTGCCAAGTTTTGCTCGGCCTTTTTGTTCTTGAAACGAATGCTATTGAGCAGGGCATTGGTGTTGTCTTGGAACAAGATACCTATGGCACACCTGGCAAAACCTTGGGCCCTCGCAACAAAGGATTGTGGACATATAAAAAAGAATTAATGGCTATTATTTTTTCTGTGAAGCATTGGCGCCCTTATTTGCTAGCAGTGAATTCTTGATCAATATTGATCATCGCAACTTGGTTCATCTTGAGGACAATGTTTGCACACATCATGACAGCAGAGGGAATTCACTAAAATGATGGGTCTACGCATCGGTTGTGTTATCATGAGGGCACTAACAATGGAGCAACTGGTGCCTTATAGCCTTATCTACCGTGTCAGAAGTGAAAATGGACACATTCCATGCTCTTTCCATTTGTCAACCTTCATGGTTGGAAAATGTCACGAAAAGTTACTGTATTGACACTCATACCACAAAGATATTTGAGGACATTGCCTAGGATCCTGACCCCTATCTCACATGCATTTTACCCATAGAGATGGATTACTGTACTATAAAGGGCGTGCCTGGGTTGGCCTTAATGAAGATTTTCAGTTTGCTTTACTGAAAGGACATGAGTCAAAAGCAAGGGGTATTCAGGTGGTCCTGCTAGAGATTAGAGACTGCATTCAACGTCTGCTTGGCTACTTATGAAGGCTTTAGTTACTGCCTATGTTCAGGCTTGCATGATCTGTTAACAATCTAAACCTGATCGCAATCATTACTCGGGCCTCTCAGAGCATTTACCAGTACCCACACAAGCTTGGCAGATGGTGTCGTTGGACTTTGTTGAAGGGCTTCCACAGTTAGGACGCTACAACTGTATCTTAGTTATTATCGACAATTTCTCCAAGCACAGTCATTTCATTTCATTGTCGCATCCCTTCTCAACACCTCAGGAGGCAATAGCTTATGTGGATCAGGTTTACAAACACCAAAACATGCCAGAATCCTTGGTGTTTGATCGTGACCCCATTTTTATGAGCGAGCTATTACTCCAGACAGGAACTAAACTACAGATGGATACTCGCTACCACGCAACAACTCACAGACAAACTGAACATATTAAGTAGTGCATGGGAACCTTTCTCCATTGCTTTGTTCACTCTTGTCCACGCAAGTGGAGCTCTTGGGCACCGTTGGCAGAATATTGGTACAACACAACCTGGCACATTGCTTTGGGTAAGTCACCATCCGCTGTCCTTTACAGGCATGAGCCTAGGCATCGAGGCATCGAAGATGCAAGTCTCTGATTTGAATGTCTGGCTTTTTGAACATAAGGAAATGAATGTTCTCATTCAAATGCATCTCCTTCAAGCGCGTGACCACATGAAACACTTACATTTTGAAGGAAATATGCCCTAGAGGCAATAATAAAGTTGTTATTTTATATTTCCTTATTCACGATAATGGTTTATTATTCATGCTAGAATTGTATTGATCGGAAACCTTAATACATGTGTGAATACATAAACAAACACCGTGTCCCTGGTGAGCCTCTACTAGACTAGCTCGTTGATCAAAGATGGTTAAGGTTTTCTAACCATGGACATGAGTTGTCATTTGATAATGGGATCACATCATTAGGATAATGATGTGATGGACAAGACCCATCTGTTAGCTTAGCATAATGATCGTTCAGTTTTATTGCTATTGCTTTCTTCATGTCAAATACATATTCCTTCGACTATGAGATTATGCAACTCCCGGATACCAGAGGAATGCCTTGTGTGCTATCAAACGTCACAACGTAACTTGGTGATTATAAAGATGCTCTGCAGGTATCTGCGGAGGTGTTTGTTGAGTTGGCATAGATTGAGATTAGGATTTGTCACTCCGAGTATCGGAGAGGTACCTCTGGGCCCTGTCGGTAATACACATCATAAGCTTGCAAGCAAACGACTAAGGAGTTAGTCATGAGGTGATGTATTACTGAACGAGTAAAGAGAATTGCCAGTAATGAGATTGAACTAGGTATGAAGATACCGACGATCGAATCTCGGGCAAGTAACATACCGATGGACAAAGGGAATTACGTATGTTGTCATAACGGTTCGACCGATAAAGATCTTTGTAGAATATGTAGGAGCCAATATGGGTGTCCAGGTTCCGCTATTGGTCATGTCTACATAGTTCTCGAACCCGTAGGGTCCGCACGCTTAACGTTTGATGATGATATAGTATTATGTGAGTTATGTGATTTGGTAACCGAATGTTGTTTGGAGACTCAGATGAGTGTTGGGGAACGTAGTAATTTCAAAAATTTCCCTACGTACACGCAAGACCATGGTGATGGCATAGCAACGAGAAGGGAGAGTGTCCGTCCACGTACCCTCGTAGACCGAAAGCGAAGCGTTATAACAACGCGGTTGATGTAGTCGTGCGTCTTCACGATCCGACCGATCCAAGCACCGAGCGACGGCACCTCCGAAGTTACGCACACGTTCAGCTCGATGGCGATCCCGGACTCGATCCAGCAAAGTGTCGGGGATGAGTTCCGTCAACCTGACGGCGTGGTGGCGATGATGATGCTCCACCGACGAGGGCTTCGCCTAAGCTCGCGACGATATGACTCTCCGGCGCGAGGCTTCGCCTAAGCTCATGACGATATGACCGAAGTGGAATATAGTGGAAGGGGCACCGACACGGCTAAGGAACGATCCGTAGATCAACTTGTGTGTCATGGGGTGCCCCCGCCTCAGTATATAAAGGAGCCAAGGGGTGCGGCCAGCCCTAGGGGAGGCGCTGGAGGAGTCCTACTCCCCCGGGAGTAGGACTCCCCCTCTCCTAGTTGGATTAGGATTGGAGGAGGGGAAGAGGGAAGAGGCGCGCCCCTCTCCTGTCCTATTCGGACTAGAGGGGAGGGGGCGCGCCTGCCTGGCCGGCCCTTCCTCTTCTCTCTTATGGCCCATCAAGGCCCATAGACCCCCGGGGTTCCGTAACCCCGGTGTTCCGTAACTTCATGTTTTCATCCGGAACCTTTCAAGTCAAACATAGGCTTCCAATATATCAATCTTTATGTCTCGACCATTTGAGACTCCTCGTCATGTCCGTGATCACATCCGGGACTCGAACAACCTTGGTACATCAATACTTATAAACTCATAATGAACTGTCATCGAAGCGTTAAGCGTGCGGACCCTACGGGTTCGAGAACTATGTAGACATGACCTAGAACCATTCTCGGTCAATAACCAATAGCGGAACCTGGATGCCCATATTGGTTCCTACATATTCTACGAAGATCTTTATCGGTCAAACCGCATAACGATATCGTTGTTCCCTTTGTCATCGGTATGTTACTTACCCGAGATTCGATCGTCGGTATCCAATACCTAGTTCAATCTCGTTACGGTAAGTCTCTTTACTCATTCCGTAATACATCATCTCACAACTAACTCATTAGTTGCAATGCTTGCAAGGCTTATGTGATGTGTATTACCGAGAAGGCCAGAGATACCTCTCCGACAATCGGAGTGACAAAACCTAATCTCGATTCATGCCAACTCAACATATACTTTTGGAGACACCAGAGAGTACCTTTATAATCACCCGATTACGTTGTGACGTTTGGTAGCACACAAAGTGTTCCTCCGTAAGCGGAGTTGCATAATCTCATAGTTGCAGGAACTTTGTATAAGTCATGAAGAAAGCATAAGCAACATACTAAGCGATCAAGTGCTAAGCTAACGAAATGGGTCATGTCAATCACATCATTCTCCTAATGATGTGATCCCATTAATCAAATGACAACACATGTCTATGGTTAGGAAACATAACCATCTTGATCAATGAGCTAGTCTTGTAGAGGCATACTAGTGACTATCTGTTTGTCTATGTATTCACACATGTATTATGTTTCCGGTTAATACAATTCTAGCATGAATAATAAACATTTATCATGATATAAGGAAATAAATAATAACTTTATTATTGCCTCTAGGGCATATTTCCTTGATCTCCCACTTGCACTAGAGTCAATAATCTAGATTACACAAGAATGATTCTAACACCCATGGAGTCTTGGTGCTGATCATGTTTTGCTCGTGGAAGAGGCTTAGTCAGCGGTCGCAACATTCAGATCCGTATGTATTTTGCAAATCTCTATGTCTCCCACTTGGACTTGGTCCCGAATGGAATTGAAGCGTCTCTTGATATGCTTGGTCCTCTTGTGAAATCTGGATTCCTTTGCCAAGGCAATTGCACCGATATTGTCACGAGAAGATCTTCATTGGTCCCGATGCACTAGGTATGACACCTAGATCGGAAATGAACTCTTTCATCCAGACTCCTTCATTTGTTGCCCGAAGCAGCTATGTACTCCGCTTCACATGTAGATCCCGCCACGACGCTTTGTTTAGAATCGCACCAACCGACAGCTCCGCCGTTTAATAAAAATACGTATCCGGTTTGCGATTTAGAATCGTCGGATCGTGTCAAAGCTTGCATCGGCGTAACCATTTACGACTAGCTCTTTGTCACCTCCATATCGAGAAACATATCCTTAGTCCTTTTCGGTATTTCGGGATGTTCTTGACGCTGTCGATGATCCACTCTGGATTACTTTGGTACCTTCTGCCAAGCTTACAGCTAAGCATACGTCAGTCCGGTACACACATTGCATACATGATAGAGCCTATGGCTGAAGCATAGGAACATTTTCATTTCTCTCTATCTTCTGCTGTGGTCGGGCATTGAGTCGACTCAATCTTACACCTTGTAATCTGAGGTAAAAACCTTTCTTTGCTCGATCCATTTTGAACTTCTTCAAAACTTTATCAAGGTATGTGCTTTGTGAAAGTCCAATTAAGCGTCTTGATCTATCTCTATAGATCTTGATGCCCAATATGTAAGCAGCTTCACCGAGGTCTTTCATTGAAAACTTTTATTCAAGTATCCTTTTATGCTATCCAGAAATTCTATATCATTTCCAATCAACAATATGTCGTCCACATATAATATCGAAATGCTCTGAGCTCCCACTCACTTTCTTGTAAATCTGAAGCTTCTCCAAAAGTCTCGTATAAAACCATATGCTTTGATCACACTATCAAAGCGTTTATTCCAACTCCGAGAGGCTTGCACTGGACCATAAATTGATCGTTGGAGCTTGCACACTTTGTTAGCACCCTTTGGATCAACAAAACCTTCTCGTTGCATCATATACAACTCTTCTTCTAGAAATCCATTCAAGAATGCAGTTTTACATCCATTTGCCAAATTTCATAATCATAAAATGCGGCAATTGCTAACATGATTCGGACAGACTTAAGCATCGCTACGGGTGAGAAAGTCTCATCGTAGTCAACCCTTGAACTTGTCGAAAACCTTTTGCAACAAGTCGAGCTTTGTAGACAGTTACATTACCATCGGCGTCGGTCTTCTTCTTAAAGATCCATTTATTCTAAATAGCTTGCCGATCATCGGCAAGTCTACCAAAGTCCATACTTTGTTCTCATACATGGATCCCATCTCAGATTTCATGGCTTCAAGCCATTTTGTGGAATCTGGGCTCACCATCGCTTCTTCATAGTTCGTAGGTTCACCATGATCTAGTAGCATGACTTCGAATAGGATTACCGTACCACTCAGTGCGGATTTTATTCTGGTTGATCTCTGAAGTTCGGTGACAACTTGATCTGAAGTTTCATGATCTTCATCATTATCTTCCTCGCTAGCTGGTGTAGGTGTTACGTAAACTGATTTACGTGATGAACTACTTTCAATAAGGGAGCTGGTACTATTACCTCATCAAGTTCCACTTTCCTCCCACTCACTTCTTTCGAGAGAAACTCCTTCTCTAGAAAGGATCCATTCTTAACAACGAATGTCTTGCCTTCGGATCTGTGATAGAAGGTATACCCAATTGTCTCCTTTGGGTATCCTATGAAGACACATTTTCCGATTTGGGTTCAAGCTTATCGGGTTGAAGTTTTTTCACATAAGCATCGCAACCCCAAACTTTCGAAACGACAACTTTGGTTTCTTGCTAAACCATAGTTCATAAGGCGTCGTCTCAACGGATTTTGACGGTGTCCTATTTAACGTGAATGCGGCCGTCTCTAAAGCATAACCCCAAAGCGATAGCGGTAAATCGAAATAGACATCATAGATCGCACCATATCTAGTAAAGTACGATTCGACGTTCGGACACACCATTACGTTGAGGTGTTCCGGTGGCGTGAGTTGCGAAACTATTCCGCATTGCTTCAAATGTAGACCAAACTCGTAACTCAAATATTCTCCTCCACGATCAGATCGTAGAAACTTTATTTTCTTGTTACGATGATTTTCAACTTCACTCTGAAATTCTTTGAACTTTTCAAATGTTTCAGATTTATGCTTCATCAAGTAGATATACCGTATCGCTTAAATCATCTGTGAAGGTGAGAAAATAACGATATCCGCCACGAGCTTCAACATTCATTGGACCACATACATCTGTATGTATGATTTCCAATAAGTCTGTTGCTCTCTCCATACAACCGGAGAACGGTGTTTTAGTTATCTTGCCCATGAGGCACGGTTCGCAAGTACCAAGTGATTCATAATCAAGTGATTCCAAAAGTCCATCTTTATGGAGTTTCTTCATGCGTTTTACACCGATATGACCTAAACGGCAGTGCCACAAATAAGTTGCACTATCATTATCAACTCTGCATCTTTTGGCTTCGACATTATGAATATGTGTATCACTACTGTCGAGATTCAACAAGAATAGACCATTCTTCAAGGGTGCATGACCATAAAAGATATTACTCATATAAATAGAACAACCATTATTCTCGATTTAAATGAATAACCGTCTCGCATCAAACAAGATCCGGATATAATGTTCATGCTCAACGCGGCACCAAATAACAATTATTTAGGTCTAAAACTAATCCGAAGGTAGATGTAGAGGTAGCGTGCCGACCGCGATCACATTGACTTTGGAACCATTTCCCACGCGCATCGTCACCTCGTCCTTTGCGGTGCTCGTCTATTCCGTAGTCCTGTTTGAGTTGCAAATATTAGCAATGAACTAGTATCAAATACCAGTGCTACTACGAGCTCTAGTAAGGTACACATCAATAACATGTATATCATATATACCTTTGTTCACCTTGCCATCCTTCTTATCCGCCAAATACTTGGGGCAGTTCCGCTTCCGATGTCGGTTTGCTTGCGGTAAAACACTCGATTTCAGTGCTTAGGTCCAGACTTGGGTTTCTTCTCTTGATCAGCAACTTTCTTGCTGTTCTTTTGAAGTTTCCTTCTTCTTTCCTTTGCCCTTTTCTTGAAACTAGTGGTCTTGTTGACCATCAACACTTGATGCTCTTTCTTGATTTCTACCTCCATGGCTTTTAGCATTGCGAAGAGCTCAGAATTGTCTTATTCATCCCTTGCATATTATAGTTCATCACGAAGCTCTTGTAGCTTGGTGGCGTGATTGGAGAATTTCATCAATGACACTATCATCCGGAAGATTAACTCCCGGCTGAATTAAGTGATTATTATACCCGGACATTTTGAGTATGTGCTCACTTGTGAACTATTCTCCTCCATCTTGCAGCTATAGAACTTATTGGAGACTTCATATCTCTCAATCCGGGCATTTGCTTGAAATATTAACTTCAACTCCTGGAACATCTCATATGCTCCATGACGTTCAAAACGTCGTTGAAGACCGGTTCTAAGCCGTAAAGCATGGCACTGCTTGAACTATATAGTAGTCATCGACTTTGCTCGCCAGACGTTCACAACTTCGGCGTTGCTCTCTGCAGCAGTTGGCACCAGCGGTGCTTCGGGGCGTAATTCTTACGTGCAGCAATGAGGATAATCCTCGTTACGGACCCAGTCCGTGTAATTGCTACCATCATCTTTCAACTTTGCTTTCTCAAGGAACGCATTAAAATTCAACGGAACAACAAAGACGAGCCATCTATCTACAGTAAACATAGACAAGCAAAATACTATCGGTACTAAGTTCATGATAAATTTAAGTTCAATTAATCATATTAAAAACTCCCACTTAG
Organism: Aegilops longissima; assembly: GCA_021605205.1. NCBI lineage: Eukaryota > Viridiplantae > Streptophyta > Magnoliopsida > Poales > Poaceae > Aegilops > Aegilops longissima. The sequence goes on along the minus strand of CM038676.1, from coordinate 100,114,793 downwards.
CAGACATCTCTCTAGTCATCCAAGTGTTTACGTGATCCAAATCAACTAAACCATGTCCGATCATCACGTGAGATGGAGTAGTTTCAATGGTGAACATCACTATGTTGATCATATCTACTATATGATTCACGCTCGACCTTCGGTCTCCGTGTTCGAGGCCATATCTGCATATGCTAGGCTCGTCAAGTTTAACTGAGTATTCTGCGTGTGCAAAACTGGCTTGCACCCGTTGTAGATGGACGTAGAACTTATCACACCGATCATCACGTGGTGTCCGGGTACTCTGAACTTTTAGCAACGGTGCATACTCGAGGAGAACACTTCTTGATAATTTTAGTGAGAGATCATCTTATAATGCTACCGTCAATCAAAGCAAGATAAGATGCATAAAGGATAAACATCACATGCAATCAATATAAGTGATATGATATGGTCATCATCATCTTGTGCTTGTGATCTCCATCTCGAAGCACCGTCATGATCACCATCGTCACCGGCGCGACACCTTGATCTCCATCGTAGCATCGTTGTCGTCTCGCCAACTATTGCTTCTCGACTATCGCTCATTGCTTAGTGATAAAGTAAAGCAATTACATGGCTTTGCATTTCATACAATAAAGCGACAACCATATGGCTCTGCCGATTGCCGATAACTTCGGTTACAAAACATGATCATCTCATACAATAAAATATAGCATCACGTCTTGACCACATCACATCACAACATGCCCTGCAAAAACAAGTTAGGCGTCCTCTACTTTGTTGTTGCAAGTTTTACGTGGCTGCTACGGGCTGAGCAAGAACCGTTCTTACCTACGCATCAAAACCACAGCGATAGTTTGTCAAGTTGGTGCTGTTTTAACCTTCGCAAGGACCGGGCGTAGCCACACTCGGTTCAACTAAAGTGAGAGAGCAGACACCCGCGGTCACCTTTAAGCAACTAGTGCTCGGAGCGGTGAAACCAGTCTCGCGTAAGCGTCACGCGTAATGTCGGTCCGGCCGCTTCATCTCACAATACCGCTGAACCAAAGTATGACATGCTGGTAAGCAATATGACTTATATCGCCCACAACTCACTTGTGTTCTACTCGTGCATATGACATCAACGCATAAAACCAGGCTCGGATGCCCTTTGTTGGGGAGCGTAGTAATTTCAAAAATTTCCCTACGTACACGCAAGACCATGGTGATGGCATAGCAACGAGAAGGAGAGTGTCCGTCCCGTACCCTCGTGAGACCGAAGCGAAGCGTTATAACAACGCGGTTGATGTAGTCGACGTCTTCACGATCCGACCGATCCAAGCACCGAGCATACGGCACCTCCGAGTTCGCACACGTTCAGCTCGATGGCGATCCCGGACTCGATCCAGCAAAGTGTCGGGATGAGTTCCGTCAAGACGACGGCGTGGTGACGATGATGATGCTCCACCGACGCAGGGCTTCGCCTAAGCTCCGCGACGATATGACTTCTCCGGCGCAGGGCTTCGCCTAAGCTCTGCGACGATATGACCGAAGTGGAATATAGTGGAAGGGGGCACCGCACACGGCTAAGGAACGATCCGTAGATCAACTTGTGTGTCATGGGGTGCCCCCTGCCCCCGTATATAAAGGAGCCAAGGGGGGGTGCGGCCAGCCCTAGGGGAGGCGCGCCTGGAGGAGTCCTACTCCCAGGGAGTAGGACTCCCCTCCTAGTTGGATTAGGATTGGAGGAGGGAAGAGGGAAGGGCGCCCCCTCTCCTGTCCTATTCGGACTAGAGGGGAGGGGGCGCGGCCTGCTGGCCGACCCTTCCTCTTCTCTCTTATGGCCCATCAAGGCCCATAGACCCCGGGGTTCCGTAACCCCGGTGTTCCAATAACTTCATGTTTTCATCCGGAACCTTTCCAAGTCAAACATAGGCTTCCAATATATCAATCTTTATGTCTCGACCATTTGAGACTCCTCGTCATGTCCGTGATCACATCCGGGACTCCAAACAACCTTGGTACATCAATACTTATAAACTCATAATGAACTGTCATCGAAGCGTTAAGCGTGCGGACCCTACGGGTTCGAGAACTATGTAGACATGACCTAGAACCATTCTCGGTCAATAACCAATAGCGGAACCTGGATGCCCATATTGGTTCCTACATATTCTACGAAGATCTTTATCGGTCAAACCGCATAACGATATCGTTGTTCCCTTTGTCATCGGTATGTTACTTACCCGAGATTCGATCGTCGGTATCCAATACCTAGTTCAATCTCGTTACGGTAAGTCTCTTTACTCGTTCCGTAATACATCATCTCACAACTAACTCATTAGTTGCAATGCTTGCAAGGCTTATGTGATGTGTATTACCGAGAAGGCCAGAGATACCTCTCCGAGCAATCGGAGTGACAAAACCTAATCTCGATTCATGCCAACTCAACATATACTTTTGGAGACACCTGTAGAGTACCTTTATAATCACCCGATTCACGTTGTGGACGTTTGGTAGCACACAAAGTGTTCCTCCGTAAGCGGAGTTGCATAATCTCATAGTTGCAGGAACTTTGTATAAGTCATGAAGAAAGCATAAGCAACATACTAAGCGATCAAGTGCTAAGCTAACGAAATGGGTCATGTCAATCACATCATTCTCCTAATGATGTGATCCCATTAATCAAATGACAACACATGTCTATGGTTAGGAAACATAACCATCTTCGATCAATGAGCTAGTCTTGTAGAGGCATACTAGTGACTATCTGTTTGTCTATGTATTCACACATGTATTATGTTTCCGGTTAATACAATTCTAGCATGAATAATAAACATTTATCATGATATAAGGAAATAAATAATAACTTTATTATTGCCTCTAGGGCATATTTCCTTCAATGAGATCACGGACATGACGAGGAGTCTCGAAATGGTCAAGAGGTAAATATTGATATATAGGACGATGGTATTCGGACACCGAAAGTGTTTCGGGGGATACCGAGTACTTATCGGGTCACTGGAAGGGGTTCCGGGCACCCCTGGCAAAAGATATGGGCCTTATGGGCCAAGAGGGGAAACGCACCAGCCACAAGGGGCTAGTGCACCCCCCATATGGGCCGCCCTAAGAGGAGAAGGAAAGAGGGGAAGGGAAAGGAAAGAGTGGAATAGGATTCCCCCTTCCTTCCCTCCCCCCTCTTTCCTTCCTCCTCCGACAAATATGGCATGGGGGGCGTGCGGCTTGGGAGGAGCCGAAGTAGGATTCGGTCCTACTTGGGGCACCTCCTTGCCTCTCCCCTCCCCCTCCCACCTATATATATGTGGGAGGGGGGTGCCTAGCACACCCCGGACAATTGTTTAGCCGTGTGAAAGATCATGGATGTCGCCTAGAGGGGGGGGGGGTGAATAGGCGCTTTAAAATAATTACGGGTGAGGCTTGAACAAATGCGGAATAAACCTAGCGGTTAATTTGTCAAGCACAAAACCTACAACAACTAGGCTCACCTATGTGCACCAACAACTTATGCTAAGCAAGAAAAACTACTTAGGTGATAGCAAGATATATGACAAGAAACAATATGGCTATCACAAAGTAAAGTGCATAAGTAAAGGGCTCGGATAAGAGATAACTTGAAGCATGCGGAGATGACGATGTATCCGAAGTTCACACCCTTGCGGATGCTAATCTCCGTTTGGAGGCGGTGTGGAGGCACAATGCTCCCAAGAAGCCACTAGGGCCACCGTAATCTCCTCACGCCCTCGCACAATGCAAGATGCCGTGATTCCACTAAGGGACCCTTGAGGCGGTCACCGAACCCGTACAAATGGCAACCCTTGGGGCGGTCACGAACCCGTACACTTTGGCAACCCTTGGGGCGGTCACGGTACCGATCAAATTGCTCAGGCGATCTCCACAACCTAATTGGAGACCCGGCGCTTGCTCGGAGCTTTACACCACAATGATTGAGCTCCGAACACCACCAACCGTCTAGGGCGCCCAAGCACCCAATAGGAACAAGCTCAAGGCACCAAGCACCCTAGAGTAATAAGCTTCTCAACTTGTAACTTCCACGTATCACCGTGGAGAACTCAAACTGATGCACCAAATGCAATGGCAAGGGCACACGGAGTGCCCAAGTCCTTCTCTCTCAAATCCCACCGAAGCAACTAATGCTAGGGAAGAAAATGAGAGGAAGAACAAGAAGGAGAACACCAAGAACTCCAAGATCTAGATCCAAGGGGTTCCCCTCACATAGAGGAGAAAGTGATTGGTGGAAATGTGGATCTAGATCTCCTCTCTCTTTTCCCTCAAAAACTAGCAAGAATCCATGGAGGGATTGAGAGTTAGCAAGCTTGAAGAAGGTCAACAATGGGGGAAGAACACGAGCCCAAAGGATAAGGTTCAATGGGAAGAAGACCCCTTTTATAGGTGGGGAAAATCCAAACGCTATGCTCACAGCCCAAGACTGAGCGGTAGTACCGCTCGGCATCACAATACTACTGCTAGGGGTAGCGGTACTCTGCTAAGGGTAGCGGTACTACTGCTATGAGCGGTACTAAAAATTACATCCGTGTCTACCACCGCTGGACTTGTGACGAGTTTTTGGTCCCGAGCGAAAGTAGCCACGGAAGTAGCCGCGGTAGTACTGCTCCAAGCGGTAGTACCGCTCCCAAGAGTGGTAGTACCGCTCCCAAGGGCGGTAGTAAAAAATTACTTCCGCTCCTACCCGCGGTAGTACCATTGCAGCCTTTTGAGAACACCAAAACTACCATAACTTCTGCATTCGGACTCCGAATTCGACGAAACCAAGTTTGTTGGAAAGCTAGAGACAAGGGCCAACACAATCTTGAGAGAAATACCAATAATAAGCAAATGAGAAAAGTCCCAAAAGAAAATGGTGAGAACCCTTCCTTGGAAAAGACCGGTAAAACCTCCAACACCGAAAACATCATAGAAGACGCATGCAAACTCCGTTTTCGATGAACTCAAGCTTGTCATAAAGATGACCATAAGCTCTAAGACTCACAAAGAGAACCAAACAAGAACCAAGAAACATGATGCAAGGATGCAATGGTTTGAGCTCTCGACGAACGATACGATCAAGCTACTTACTTGAGAGCCCCCCTTGATAGTACGGCTATCGATCCTATAACCCGGTCTCCCAACTACCACCATGAGACCGGTAAAATAGAAAACTTATCAAGGGCAAACCTTTGCCTTGCACATGATCCACTTGTGCTAGATGATGACGATCTTGTCCTCCTCAAGATGGACCACCTTTCTTGATTGCGTTGGGTCGATGGAGACTAGATGATTGCTCCCCCATACTCCACTATGGGTGAGCCACTCTTCGGCACATCTTCACAAGTCCATTGACACCACAATGGATGGCAAGCTTCAAGCACTTGATCTCTTCGTGATGCTCCACTTGAACTTGCACACGACAATCTTGATGACGATCACCACTTGATGTCATCCTTTCCATGGGTTGTATGATATCTTCCTCTTGGCGCAAGCCCATGGACACGTACCTAACCCACATAGACTCTCACATAGACCATGGGTTAGTACACAAAGTGCAATGGATAATGCTTATCATACCATGGGATCACTTGATCCTCTCGGTACATCTTCTACGCTTTGTGAGTTGATCAACTTGATTCACTCTTGACTTAGTCTTGATCAACCTTGAATCTTTCCAACTCTCTTCGTTTGGATGATGTCTTGAAGGTAAACATGAATGATCACACAATCTTCTTCTTCAAGACATGCTTGCAATAAGCTCAACACTCACATGACCAATATTTGGATAATTCCTTAATAGCACCTTGGTCAACACATAAACTCCTTGAAACCAACACATGGACTTCAAGAAATGCCTATGGACAAATCCTTCAAATATAACTCAATGCAACCATTAGTCCATAGAGAATGTCATCAATTACCAAAACCACACATGGGGCACCGCATGTCCTTTCAATATCCCCATTTTGGTAATTGATGACAATCACTTTCAAGAGAGTTTATATAGGAATTATGCATCACCATGCAATGCAACAACCAATAATGCATGCGTATGAGATGCAAATGCTTAGGAACAAAACCAAAGCAAGGAGAAAACTCAAGACTTCTCCACAAAACTCTCTGAAACTTCTCCCCATTGGCATCGATTGCCAAAATGGGCTAAAAGCTAAGAAGACCAATATAAAAGGTGTTCCTCCAAAAGTTGTGTATTTCTCAACAAGAGAGTGGAATGCCATACACATATCCAAAGGTAATACTTGGAGGAAGACAAACTACATTGAGGCACCAAGATTGCAAAAGAATGATATGCCACAAAGACATAACAAAGAGAGAAACAAGCAATCAAGCAATCAAAAGATACCAATTGAAGCAAGCTATCAAAAGATATCAACTGAACCAACTAGACCAAAGATCCTACGAGCCACATGAAAAAGATATTATGATATGAGCAGAGGATTGTTCTAAAGAAACTAGAGAAGCTCCCCATGATTTGTGCACATCAAGAATTTTTGTATTTGGATACAAAGTGCACAAAATAGGATCATAGCTCCCCCAAAGTCAACAGAAACTAACAACAAGTGCAAGAGAGCATATAGGAAACTAAGCCTAGCGCTTGCAACAAGCACATGGTTGAGCAACATTGTAAAAGAGGCAACTTAAGAATAGGCTCAACCAAAATGATGTGTGTGAGTCATGGCAAAGCACATGAGAAGACTAATATACTGGATGAGCATAAGCATCAACATAGTCTCGAATGAATGAGATACACGTGCAAAGCCTTTCATTCTCACACACAACTAGCAAATGGGTTCACAAGCTTACTAATAAGAAAATAGAGAACCTATGCTTGTGACAACCCGTGGTGAAGATAGACGATGATAGGCTCATCAAGACGAGGGGTACCAATTAAGATGGCAAAAGCCTCGTAAAAGGCGAGCAAGAGGAAAATAATCTTCACCACACAAGAGTGCATCAAGATGCAACGATAGAGGACACGCACTCAAGGCAAAAGCTTTCACGGAGCCACCAAAGAAATAACATAAGAAAGACAAGGTGGACGTGAAAGAAAGGATATCAACTAGAGATGTAATTTCTCTCAAGTGTATAAGGTTCTAGGTAGACAAAATCATGATGATATATATCTACAAAGAGGATGTACACCGAAATAGTTACAACATGAAGGAACAAGATATCCACAAGGAAGTCATAAATATACCAATAAGATATTTGCTTGAAAGCATAGCACATGGCTAGATATGGTCTTATTGTATATAAATGAATTCCTACCGCATGAACATCAAAGACATCACAACTAGCAACATGAGATCATCGTTGAGATGCTTTGAGAAAGGAAACAAGTATCACAATAAAGAATGAAATACATGCCATGATACAACCTACACAAGGTTGATGCAAGTAATGTGTGCATGTAGTAGATGATGATACTTATTACCGAGATACCATTGGAAGGATGTAGTAGATACCAATTGAAGGTAGATAGTAGTTCATTGATCATCCTAACTTGACTCCAATATGCACATGGTGACAACACCTTCCTTGTGAGTGAGCCGAGCATCCAATGCATCTCCAAATGTTCCTATAAGAACAACACAAACTAAACGGTACCCAAAATCATTGGGACCAAATAGTTAGAAACACCAATGCATAGGACAAACTCCACATAAATATGTGCATATATATATGAAAATGAATTTCATGCACATCTCATCCAATTTGATACTTGGTGGAGTTTCCCCTATAAATTGGGTCAAAGAAAGAAAGCATGCCAAAGAAAATACAAGAAGTAAATATGCATGCTCAAGACTTTGAAGAACCGAGACCAAAAGACAAAGAAATACCAAGCGAAGAAAATACAAATGAATAAATCATCACTTGGAGGATATCCCAAAAGATACATCAAGGAATGAGATATCCATTGATACACTCAAAAAGAAGGATGTCAAACTCCCAAAAGAGAGAATGGTTCCAAACAAACCAAGCCCTCTACAAAGTTTCATGATGGCACAAAGTACCAAAAAGAAACGGCTTGCCTTCCACAAACACACACTTGATAAGGATCGCAAGAAGAGTGTTCTATAGAGAATAGGATAGCTCCCCCGAGACTAGTGCATTATAGAGAATTTGCATTTGAATACAAAATGCACAAGTTGGGATCACCACTTTCACTGTATCTAGAAAACACTAGACAAGGTCGAGAAAAAAAACAAGATCCACAAGTGGTAGGGAAGACAACGGGAGTTGACACAAACCTTGGCAAGAGAAAAGGCAAAATAAAAAACAAAAGCCAATGTAAAGATGATCAATAAATTCTACCACAAAAGTGAGTACCAATTGTCAAAAGACAAGAAGTAAATGGAAATAATTCCCGGTGGTAGATAGCAAGGATATCCGACATCATCTTCACACCAAACACAAGCAAATTGCAACTTGTAGAGCTATCATGCCACCTAGGAACAAGATAATTTACAATATCAATTCTAGGTGACAATATCTCAAATGTACATATTTTCTAGGCTAGTAATACACACATAGCATATTACTCCCCCATAATGTGATACCAATTAAAGATAGACAAGAGGCAATTAAAATGATCCAACAAGAGATAATTAATGGAAAATTTAGAATTTTAATTTCTCATGAGAGATATACCACCTAGAGACTAGATAATCTTGAAATATCAATACTAGATGGTATTACTCATGTACACACATTTATAGGATTGTGAGGTGCACAAAGCACATCACTCCCCCATAATGGGATATTCCATTAATCTCTCACAAGAGCCAACTAAGAAATAAACAAGATGCAAAAAGGCTCAACACACAACACGCATGTACATGATGTGCAAACCAACATGCACATACTTGATTTATCAGGATAAGCAATTTTGAAGCACAACATATACAAGCACATGCAAGATACAAAACCACAACATGCTAAGGGACAAGTAACTTTTAATGTAAGCAATTTAAGCACGAGTTACCGCAAGGAGGTGCATTGGATATATGATAGAAAGATAATCCGAATGACTTGGCTTGACACAATATGAATGATGAGGACCCCTTAAATCTTCATAATGTAGCCAAGTCTCCAATGACCTCCAACAACACCTATTGATCAAGTTTGAGCTAGTTGGTCCCCAACCAAGTTGGGTCCTAAGAGGTTAGTCACAATAGGCTTGGCCACCCAAATGGTTCTTTTCTTGACACCACTTTGAGTACCAACAAACTTGGCAAACACATTGCCAAACTTATCCTTCCCAAGAGAATAGACATCATCAATAATAATTGGGTTGGATAAGTTACCACTAGTGCATGAAGAAGCGACGTGGCCTTTCTCACGACATAGGTAGCAACGTCTACTCTTCACTTTCTTCTCACTTGATTTCTCAACAAGAGAAGCATTAACTTGAGTCTTCTTGGGAAGTGGCCTTTCTTCAACTTGAGGTTGAGCATGAGATTGAACTTGTGCCCCCTTCCCTTGTTGCTTGACACTAATGGCCTTCTTCTTCAATGGGCAAGATCTAACATGATGCCCTTCTACTTTGCACTTGAAGCAAACAATCTTGGCCGATTTCTTGACTTGTTCTTGGCCCTTCTTTTTGTTCATCTTGGACGTCTTCTTCTTATTGGAGTTGAATCCAAGTCCACCTTTGTCATTGGGGGATTTTTGCACACTCAAGATATTGTTGTGTGTGGATTTCCCTTCATGACTCTATTCCAAGTATTTCTTGAAAGAAGTGACTTGGGCCTTGAGCTCTTTGATTTCCTCTACATGGTTAGTCTCAATACAAGTACTAGAGGAAGTATAAGCTTCATTGTTAGAGTAACAAGGCAAGGAAAGAAATTCATCACAAGATGTAGCAACATTGTGTCGGTGTACTAGAGTAGGGGTACTCTAGTATCCCCAACTCGATGCTGCAGGCAGATTCTTGACACTCAAGTGGCAGTGGCTGGCACGGTGACCGCCAAGGTCCTCCATGGCTCCTTTGGAGCCATTCAAGAACAAAGTACTCAAGGCCCGGCAAGAGGAGCTTGCCGGAAGGCCACTCAAGGCACTAAGGAAACAAGGCCCGGCAGAGAGGAGCTTGCGGGAAGGCTTGGTGAGCGACAAGCTCCCAAGCGCGACAGGTTCAGCCGCGGCAAGGTACTTGCGCGCAGCAACTCTCTTCATCTCCGCTCCAGCTCATCCGCCAACGTGTCACCATGGGGCTACTCCAGGCACGCGTGTCAAAGGGCTGTACAGCCAGCGGGGAGTAGCGATAAGCGGCGCTGACAAGCCACCATCGTGGCAAACGGAGGCGCACTTGACGGTCCCTATTGCATCGTTTCAGCGACGAGGGACGGACATTTATTACTCTCGTCCCTTGCCGTCGAGTTAGGTATAGATCATCAGACACCTTTGTATAAAGCGGTGTACCAACCACTTTTTTTCCTATTTTACCCTTATCTACTTGCCACTGTGGTGACCCTTGAACCTATAAAAGGAGGCCCATGTGCAACGTGGGGGTTCGGCTCGATCCAGTTCATTCGACTCACTCGAGACTACACTCACTCAGGCTAGGTTTTGTAGCCCTCGTTGCTCCCTAGCAAGAACACAAATAATCAGACAAGCAGCAGTAGGAGTATTATCTCTCCGGAGAGCTCCGAAGCTGGGTAAATCTGCTCGTGTGCATCGCCTCGATCTGCTCTTCGTGCACTCTCCGCCCTCCTCCGAACCACAAGGGACCCGGTCCCATAGGTGTCCGTGGGTCACGATCAGCTTCCCCGACATCTTTGGCGCGCCAGGTAGGGGGCGTCGAGACTGTGTGAACCTGATCCAGCGGTCACACGAGCAACTTCATCATCATCTTCATCAACATGGCACCGAAGAAGAAGTCTTCGGCAGCAGCAGAGCCGTCCGCGTAGAACCCACCACCACCGGAGCTGACGGGTGGTGGGGAAGACGTTGGCGGAGGAACGGGCGTCGTCGAGAGAGCCCACAACGCCGCCAGGTCCAAGGACAAGGCAGCGCAAGCTTCGGCGTCCGAAAACGCACCGCGTCCGTCTCAGGAAGCGCGGGACCGACAGCGACATGATGCTCGCAGCACCATACGCTCGTTGGATCAAGGCCAAGCCGGAGGATCCCGAGGCCCTCGAGACCCGCATGCACGCCAAAGATGTTGGTATGAAGCGAGTACGATCGCTTGGATGGGATGCTGCTCCTCCTAACCTGGTTAGGAGTCCGAGCACATCCCGTTCCTCGCTCCGTATGCCATTGCCACCCACCACTCCAGCAGAAGCCTTGGCGAGAGCTCAATTGCTTCTAGATTACCCTCCAACGGCCGACAAGGTCGACGAATGGAGGGCCACCATCCAGAGTCTCATCGGCTTTGCCAACGGCGACGTCCCGCGGCAACCAAACACGTCGCAGCCGTGGCACGGCGACAAGGCGCGAGCCGGTGGCGACGAGACCTGCGGGGGTGCCACCACCATGCACTCCCCTTCCCGAAGGCCAAGATCACCAGCTCCTCGGATCCACCTCGACAGCGACTCCACCGCGTCGTCGGATCCACGAGCTCGCCGTGATCAGCGCCAAGTTCTTAAGAACGACAAGAAGAAGACGCTCGAACCGCGATCGAAGCGCCAAGAGAAGCGCGGCGTCAATCCGACCAGCGCGCTGGGCCCACTGTCGATATGCATGCGCCCGAAGGAACCAGCGACTTGTCCGTCGCGATAGGTTGCCCTTCATTCACTCGTGAGCTGCGGCAAGTCCGGTGGCCCGACAAGAAAAACTTCAAGCCGACAAAGGAGAAGTATGATGGCAGGACACACCCATCGGAGTTCCTCAAGATCTACACCATTGCGGTGCAAGCTGCGGGGACGAGGCGACAAGATCCTCGCCAACTACTTCCTCGCTGATGCGAAGCCCAACGCCGATCTTGGCTCATGCACTTGCCGGACAGTTCCATATCCTCTTGGCAGATCTGTGCCATCGGTTTGTTGGCGCCTTCACAGCGCCACAAGCCTCATGGCTGTGAGAGTGACCTTCACCGCTTGCCCGGAAGGAAGGAGAGTCCTGCGCAAGTTCATCCAGAGATTCGATCGTGTGCATTACAACATCCCGGATGTCCACCACCGCCATGGTGATCGGCGCGTTCCATCGAAACGTCTGGAACCGCAGGATGAGGGAGGAGATGGCGATGTGCAAAGTAAAGGACGTCGTGAACTTTACGCCCTGGCCGACAAGTGTGCGCGTCTTTGAAGAAGGAGGAGGCTCACGGAGAGAATGTTGAAGCAGGATCGACGGTGAGGAGACCGCCCCGGCAAGGAAGAGCCGGCGGCGGAACAACAGAAAGAAGAAGAACAAAGAGGTACTAGTTGTCGAGCAGTCCGACAACGGAGGTGGCGCCGACAAGGCTAAGGCTGGTGGCTCCGGCAAGGAGGTTGCCACTGACACCGACCGCCAAGCTGTGGCGGCCGCCGACAAGGTGACAGCTCAACAAGCGATCTTGCAAGATTCACCGCACCAAGGGCCACGACCTCCGAGCTGCAAGAAAGTCGAGCAGCTTGTTGAATTGCGAATGCGAGTACGATCTGGCGGCGAGACAAGGAGAAAGCCCAGAAGGTGCAGGGCAACTAGCAAGAAGAGACCCGGCCGGGGAGGGCGCCGCGGCAAGGCCAAGCAGCGGCAAGGAGATAGACCTCCCCGCGGCCGCGACAAGGACGAAGACGATGATGATGACGAAGATATGGAGGAAGATGAAGCTGACGAGCAGGAGTTTCAGAAGGCAACAGAGGTTCTCTGCGTTGACGGAGGTGCTTCTCTGCATACCTCGCACCGTCAACTCAAGCAGTGGATGCGAGAGGTTAATGCAGCAGAACCATCCGTGGAGTCGCGCAAACCTCTGAAGTGGTCTAGCACGCCTATCATCTTCGACATTGAGGACCACCCTGATCGCATAACTGCGGTCGGGTGCTTGCCGATGTTGGTCTCACCAACCATCCGCAACCTCAAGGTCACCAAGATGTTAGTTGACGGCGGGGCGGCCTGAACCTCGATCTCCTCTGCGGTGCTCCGAAGCTTCAAATCCTCGACGGCGAGCTCAAGAGAGGCGGCACTTTCAAGGAATCAACCCAGGAAGGAGCAAGCGAAGGGAAGATCACATTGCGGTAACATTTGGCGGTGAGTTAAATTTCAGGGCCGAGAGGGTCACATTCGACGTTGCTGATTTCCCATTGCCCTACAATGGGATACTTGGCCGTCCAGCACTAGCCAAGTTCATGGCAGCCTCTCATTACGCCTACAACCTACTCAAGATGCCCGACCCGATAAGCGTCATTTCTGTTCATGGCGACAAGAAGGATGCGCTTATCTGCGCCGACAAGATTTACCGGGATGCAGCAGCTGCGACAGATAGCAAATCACTTGCCGCTGAAGCTCCCGGGGGGAAGAAGAAGACCAAGTCCGGCAAGAGCTCTGATGCCCACTCCGGCAAGCGCACCTCTTCGGAGTGCTGCGCTACCGTCGAGGACGCACCATCGAGCTCCACCGGCAAGTGCAAGAAGATGATGGCAGCTCCATCAAGACCAAGAAGGTGCCCGCCAAGGAGGACGGCACGGTGGTACCTTCACCATCGGTGCCACTCTAGACCCTAAATAGGAAGGCGAGCTCGTTGCTTTCTGGGCGAATGTCGATGTGTTTGCATGGCAACCGTCGACATCCCGGTGTTCCTGTGAAAGTAATTGAGCACCACTTAGCTGTCTGTCCTCACGCCGCCCGTCAAGCAAAAAGTCGAGAAGCAAAGTGGGCGCCTAGAGTTCATAGCGTAAGAAATCAAGAAGTTGGAAGCAGCAGGCCTTGTCAGAGGAGTACTCCATCCCACGTGGTTGGCCAATCCGGTAGTTGTACGCAAGGCAAATGGGAAATGGAGACTTTGTATTGACTTCACGGATGTTAATAAAGCTTGTCCCAAAGACCCGTTCCCCTTGCCACGTATCGACCAGATTGTTGACTCCACGGCTGGATGTGATTTGCTTTCATTTCTTGATGCATATTCAGGATATCATCAGATCTTCATGGCAGAAGAGGATGAAGAGAAAACTGCATTCATTACACCATGTGGCACTTACTGTTTCATACGGATGCCTTTCGGTTTGAAGAATGCTGTTTCAACGTTTGCAAGAGTGGTCCACGACGCTTTTGAGCCCCAAATGCACAGAAATGTAGAAGCCTACATAGATGACATAGTGGTCAAGAGCAAGGACAAAGCAACTCTGGTTCAAGATTTGGATGAGACCTTTGCAAATCTGCGCAAGATCAACCTCAAGCTCAACCCCGAGAAGTGCGTGTTTGGAGTCCTTCCGCAAGCTTCTCGGGTTCTTTGTGTCTCGGCGGGGAATTGAAGCCAATCCCGACAAGATCAAGGCCATTGAGCAAATTGAAGCACCAAGCGCATCAAGGATGTAAGAAGGCTTGCGGTTGCGTGGCTGCTCTCAAGAGGTTTATTTCTAAGTCACTGAGCGCCCTACCATTTTCAAGATTTTGAAAAGGCAGGTCCAATGAAATGGACTCGGCGGAGGCTGCTGCTGCAGACTTGAAGAGGTACTGTCCTCCACTCCAATACTTGTCGCACCTAAGCCGCAAGAGAAGTTGCTGCTATATATAGCGGCAACCAATCAAGTGGTTAGTGCTGCGTTAGTAGCGGAGAGGAGGCGGATGATGAGCCGCAACCGAGGCAGGTGCATCCAGCGACAAGCGTGAAGCTTCGCCGTCAAGCTCGGTCCCGACAAGGACGGATCTGCAGGATTGCGAGAAGATTGAGAAAAGGATGGTGCAACGCCAGTCTTTTGTCGGCCCCTTCGCAGGAGCTAGGTCAAGGTACTACGGTGTGCGAAGTTGCTTTTCGGCCTCCTCATGGCCTCGAAAGCTGCGCCATTACTTCCAAGCACATGAGATAACAGCTTGTCACTCGCTTTCCGTTGAAGAGGATATTGCAAAATCCGAAGCAACAGCAGGATTGTTGAGTGGGCCTTTGAACTGTCAAGCTTTGGCCTCAAGTTTGAAAGCACTTCAACTATCCAAAGCAGAGCATTGGCAGAGTTCATAGCAGAATGGACGCCAACGCAAGATGAAGAAATTCCAGAGACAAGCATCCCCGTCAAGGAAACAAGTAAAGAGTGGCTAATGTACTTTGATGGTGCCTTCTCGCTGCAAGACGCCGGTGCCGGCGTGCTGCTTATCGCACCCACCGGAGAGCACCTCAAGTACATAGTCCAGATGCACTTTCCCAAGGAGCAAGCAACAAACAATACTGCAGAGTATGAATGTTTGCTTGCCGGTCTTAGGATCGCGGTAGACCTTGGGATCAAGAAGCTCATTGTCAGGGGAGACTCGCAACTTGTCGTCCGCCAAGTAAACAAAGATTATCAGAGTCCGTTGATGGAAGCCTATGTTGATGAAGTGAGAAAGCTAGAAGAACACTTTGAAGGCCTGCAAATGGAGCATGTTCCAAGAGCTCAAAATGACATTGATGATGGCCTGTCAAAGTGTGCTGCACTCAAGTTACCTGTGGAACCAGGAATTTTTGTGCTCAAGTTGACTCAACCAACCGTAACACCATCAACTGGGCAGAACAAGAAGAGGAAGTTGGTTTCGGTGACTACTTTCCGTGAGCTCCCCTGAAGCCGCCGCCAAGAAGGTCCCCAAAATCAATAAATATCGCCGAGGAGCAGTCTGCTCCGACAAGCCCCAAGGTTTGTTTCGTTGAAGCAGACGCTCCCGACAAGTTTTGCTCCAGCAAGCTTGCCGGGGATCATCAAGCTCCGGCCGAGCCGCTGGTTCTTGCCGTAGAAGCTGATGTTCCCGCAATGGCAGATGTGCCTTTAGTCCTTGTTGTCGAGCCGCAAGCTCCAGCATGGGCACAACAGATCGTCCATTTCCTTCAGACAGGAGAACTTCCCGAAGAGCAAGAAGAAGCGGAAAAAGTAGCCCGGCAGTCAAGTATGTACCAGTTTGTTGACAACATCCTGCATGTAAGAAGACTCAACGGTGTGAAATTGAAGTGTATTTGCGGGAAGATGGATGTAAGCTGTTGGCGAGATACATGGAGGCATATGTGGTCACCACATTGGCGCAAGGGCACTTGCCAAGCAAAGCTTTCCGGCAAGGTTTCTTCGCCGAAGCCCTCCGAGATGCAATCGCACAAGTAACCAAGTGTGAAGCGCAAGTTCCATTCAAAACAGATACACCAGCCAGCTCAAGCTCTCCGGACGATCCCTTTATCCCGCCATTTTAGGTGCGGGGCTCGACATCTCGGCCCCTTCCCCGAAGCTGTCGGGGCTTTGAGTACTTGTACGTCGCAATCGACAAGTTCACAAAGTGGCGGAAGTGGAAGCGATGAGGAAGGTGACAGCCACGATCGGCGATCAAGTTCTTCAGTCAATTGTTTGCCGCTTTGGGATTCCTAACGGGATCATCACCGACAACGGCACACAGTTCACGAGCCGCACCTTCATGCGACGCCCAAGATCTTGGTGCCAAGATCTGCTTTGCTTCGTTGCTCATCCGAGAAGCAACGGCCAAGCGAGAGAGAGCAAGCGCTGAAGTGCTGCGGGACTCAAGACCGTAACTTTCGACAGGCTGCACAAGTGTGGAAGAAAGCTGGATCGAGGAGCTGCGGTGGTTCTTTGGTCGATCAGACGACGCCAAATCGAGCCACCGCCGACACCTTTTGCTCTAGTCTATGGAGCGAGGCAGTTCTCCCCACGGAACTCGTGATACAGATCGCCTCGAGTGCTCGCTTATGATGAGCTTGAGCAAGAGCAGCTGCGACAAGATGACGCGCTGCTCCTTGAGGAGGATAAATCTTGAGCTCTTTGCACGAGCTGCTCGTTATCAGCAAGCTTTGCGCCACTACCATAGCCGCAGTTAACGCGAAGCTTCGAGGAAGGCGACCTTGTTCTTGGCGCGTTCAATCCGCCAAGAATTCCAACAAGTTGGCCTTGAAGTGGGAAGGCCCTTATCGGGTGAAACGAGTCACTAGGCTGGCGCTGTCCGCTTTGAGACCGAAGATGGCGTTCCGTGAGCAACTCTGGAATATAGAGCATCTTCGAAGTTTTACCCATAGGCGCGGTTGCGGAACCTGTTAAGCAACCACCCTTTTGTACAAGTCTTGCCGCTGTTGCATGTAATCCTTTGTACAAAGCCGAGCGCAGAACCCGATGCATCATAAAGCTCATGTGTTGCGCACAACTTGTCAATACATGCTTTCATAATCTTATATGCATGTGTTATCTAACATTTTGTGCAGCATCAACACCTGGTAAGCAATAACGAGCCACTAGGCCCCATAACTTTATTTTCTCTTCTTTCTTCTCAAAAGAATGGAAGGCCCCTTCGCCCACAAGTTAATCAGGGGGGAAAAAGGAGAAGATAATGGTATGGGCCGCCAAGTGTCGCTCGAGGAAGTATCGCCTTGCCAGGAAGCAAACGACAGAAAAAGCTAAGTTACCAAAGTTTGAGCAATCAGTTTTTAAGTTTTTTAGTTATCTTCCTCGAACGATAGTACTTTGTATGGAAAAAACTGCTTGCGAAGGAACCAACTCATGGCTAGTTTGCGCCTTACTTTGTTTCGAGTCCGCTCAACAACTTAAGTGAGCTGCAACTAGTTGCGACAAGGTTGCTTGTCGGGCGGCATCGCCAAAGAAGTCTGCCGACGTTCCGCTTTCGGGCTTTCATGCAAAGATGCCCGCACCGACAAGTTCCCTAAAAGCGTAGGGTACAAACATACAAAAGAAGAAATCAAGTAGAGGAAATAACATTGCGATCGATTTCCTAAGATAGTGTATATTACAAAATAACTTGTCGCAGATCTAATGAATTGTTCTAAACATGATCTGCAGCGACAAAGGAAAGATAAAACTTGGCGGCCTAGTCCACGCGGTCGCCATCAACCCTCTTCACTCCGCTCACCCTGTCCACAATAGGTGCGACAAGGGCCTTGAGCGCTTCAACGTCAGCAGTTGGCGGCAGGGACTTGAGGACGTTGGCGAAGCTGACGCCTGGATTGCGGAAGGCCACCTTCATCAAGACCTTCTGAAGAGCCCCAACACAGATTTGGCGCGACTCGTCGGCTAGCTGCTTTGGGACCTCATCCCGGAGCCGCTGGAGAGCCGCCAACACGCTCTTGAAGAACAGGCTGAGCTTGGCGCTTGGTTGGAGATGCTCGTCGGTGGGTACCCGAGATCCACCATCCCGGCTCCATCGGCTCCTTGTCGATGGCGGCGGCTGTATTGACAAGACCCTCAGTCCAGAGCATCACGTTCTCTCTGAGGGTATTGTGGGCGTTCGTGGCTGTCGCCAGCAGCTCCTCATTGGCCTTGATCTTCTCCAACAGGCCCGCTTCCCGCTCCTTGGCGCCGTCCAACGTCTCCGCCAAGGTGGTCAGTTTCAGCTCCAGATCCGCCTTAGAGTCCTTGGCGGCGTCGATCTCCTTGATCTTCTCAGCGAGACGACCCTGCAACTCACCAAGAGTGTAGGCGTCCTTCTCGCGCTCATGCTTCAATGCGGTGACCTCTTCGCGCTCTTACGGAGGGTGGCCTCCGGCTGGGTCACCTCGTCTCTAATTCCTTCTTGGCGGCCTCGGCGGCGCGGCAGCGTCCTTTGCCTCCTTGAGTGCTCCGCTAATCGATTGCTCGCGCTGCAAGATCTTCCTCGTGGCTGTCGAGGTTGATCTTCCGCTGCGCGCCACCACTTCTTCTTGCAGAGCTTCTCACCGGCTAGCCTTTGCTGCTCCTCGACCTCGGCCTTCTCCAAGATGAAGGCCGTGCGCTCTTCGGAGAGTTGCTCCAGCGCTCGCTATGTCCCGAGAGTTTCCTTGTTGGCGCGCGGAGCTCTTCCAGACGTTTCTCCATATCAGCTCCGCTCTCGCGACAAGCGCCTCGACTCCAACTTGGCTTGGCGGGCGCGTAGAGCGACAACAGCCTCTTCGGCAAGCTGCTCTTCCTCGACTCGCCACTTCGCTGCTGCTTGGCGCGTCAACCAGCGACAGCCCAGCAGAGGCGAGCTCCTCGTCGAAGGTCTCTCCTCAACCGGCGCCACAGCTCGACGCCCATGGAAGCTTGATGAAGACACCGTCGCGGCTTTCAGATAGGCGCCGGGCTGGGGCTCTTCGGAGCTCGGTGCTGCATCGGTGGCGGAGGGATCGGCGGTCGGCGTAGCGCCTGGCGCTCCTGCGGCCTCAGGGCCGTCAGTACGATCACCAGACCCCTCCCCAGCCTCTGCGCCAACAGCCTTGGTAGCCTCCTCGCCGGCAGACCCATCAGCACCGGCCTCCTCCTCCATGTTGGCGGTGTCGTCATTGTTGCCGCGAGCGTCCTCCTCCGCGCGGCAACCTCGATCTCCATCGGCTCTCGGCAGATGGATCGATGATCGAGAAAGAAAAGAACAAGTCAAGCAAATGTTCAAAAGAAGAACAAGAGAAAAGACCCAAGGGAAATTTTCAGTCAAGAAGATTACACGCAATGGGATTCAGAGCATGGTCTCCACCACCGGAGGGTCGGCGGCGCTGCCCTTGTCGGAGAAGCTCCCTTGTCGGAGAGGCCTCCCTTGCTGAGAGCGCTCCCTTGGCGGAGAGTTCTCCTCGGCGGTGTAGTTGAAGCAGACAGAACTTGGGAGTGACCTCGGGGCCTCCTGATGAGGCTGCTCTGCGCCTGCAGTTCAACAAGTCGATATCAAGCATAGAAGAAACACCCATGCACACCCTACGGTAACAAGTGGATCAAATACTTACCACAGGGGCTGTCTGGGGGCTGCTCAGAGGAAGGGTTGCCGGGTCCGGCAAGGAAGTCTCAGGCGCTCCTCCTGTTGCCACGGGGGGATCGTCTTCGATGACCACCACCGGCGTCTTGGCTCTCTTGATGCCCTCTCGAGCCAGCGTCCTGAAGAAGGAAAAAGGTTCAGAATGAAGCAAGTTAGATACAAGACGAAGCAGCAAATTGAAGAATTACAAGTACAACGACAAGATCTTACTCTTCTTCCTCTTCCTCGGGCTGAGGCGGAGAAGTCGGTCGCTCCACCTCCGGCTGGCGGCGAGCTGGAAGGGTGGGCTCCCTTGGACGCTTGGCGGGTGCGGAAGCCGTGGTCCCGAAGGCCCGCCCGGTTCTTTGTGGCAGCGTGAGGCGCCCCAGCGGCAACAGAGGTTGTCGCGGTGGAGCGCGCCGCATGCGGGCGAGACGGCTGTTGGCCCGTCGCCGCCCGCCACTTCCCGGTCTTGGAGGCACCTTCTTGGCGGGGCCGCGGGCTCCTCCCGCTGCAAGTTATCTGAAGGTGGAGGGGAGGCGCCCCCGGCAGGTTCGTTCGCCTCAGCGTCGGGCTCGGCCTGCTCCTCCTCGCCGACAAGCTCTTCGCGGTCGGCAAGGCTTGCCGCCTCAGCTGCCTCCGCCTCCTCGGCGGTGAACCAAACACGCCGCGGCAGTAGCTTCTGCCGCCTCCTCCAACCTTGTGGCGTCGCGCCATCTCTTGCTCGGTGGTGTCGCGGGTGAGCCACTTCGCTCGTCGGCACGGATCGGCACTTCTGCCAAGTTGTCGAAGAAGCTGCTGCACGACGTCGTCGGCAGCTCTCTGCCAAGTTGGAGCGATTCCATGGGAATCGCTGGCAACGGCATCATCGCGGATGCGGTCAGCGACGAGTTGTTGCACAAAGGCACGACTCCCTCGGCAACATGAACCACTCGGGGTGATCGCATCGAGCTTGAACAGCTCCGTAGCATGCCATCCAGCTCCAAGACGGTGAAGTTCCGGTTGAGGCCCGGACGCAGCCTCATGATGTCCGCCGCTTTGGAATTCCCAAGCAGGCCTCCTCCTCTCCGCAAGGCGCAATGCGGCGGCGAAGGAAGTCGCGCCAACAGCTCCTACGGTAAGCCACCTTGCGGAGGCGCAAGATCCGGTCACGGCAATCTTCAACTTGTCGTCCTCCGCGCCAAGTTGCTCCAATCATTGCCGCGCACTATGGGAGTTTGGCGCAGGCAGTAAAGGTTGTGGCTCCTCCTCTATAATCCAACACCAATCGGCTCTCCACTCCTCCCATTTGCTGCGCAACTCTCCGTCAAGATATGCTTCCTTCTTGCCGATCCTGGAGACCCATGCAATCCCTCCGGCAAGCGGCTCTCCTCTCTCAACACGGGGCATAAAGTAATGGCGGAAGAGTGCTACATTTGGTGGACCCGACAAAGTTCTCGCAGAGGTGTGCGAAAACTGACATGGTGAGGACGACGTTGGGGGTGAAATCAAGGTGGCGGAGGCCATATGTGTTCATGACATCGCAAAAGAATTCGGAAAAGGGCCGGCAGAGCCCGCAATGGAAGAAAAGCCAAGAAAGGGTACCGGCGGAAACTTTCTCAGATGTGGCGGCGGAGATCACCCTCGTCTTGTGGTGCGCCTGCGTCTCCGTCGACGAAGAGGTAGTACAGCTCGCAGCTCCTTCAGCGTCGGCGGGGTCAAGAGGGCCCGCTCCTTCCCAGCGCCCTTGCTTGCGCTGCGCTTGGCCGACTTCACCCCTTTGCCCTTGTCGGCTTTGGAGCCATGGCGGAGGTGGTGGAGGAACCGGCGGCGTTGGTGGCGCCCGGTGGCAATGGGGAGGGGCGGGCGTCGCTCTCTTTGGGCTCGAGAAGAAGGGAGGTGCGGCGGTGGTTTTTGATGTGACAAGAATGGCAAGTGGGCGCCCTGTCCTCGATTCCTCTGTTTATAAGGAGGAGAGGGGCGGACGCCCGCTTTTCCCATTAAAGAAAGCCCCACGATCTCTCCGGGGCGCCACGTCCGTGCGTGCTGTTCGTGGGGGCGTGGTGGGTCTAAGGCGAATAACTGCGCAATCTAGGCCGCGCGTGCCGCAGCCTTTGTTTTGGGCTGGCCCAACAGAGCTCGGCGCCGTGTGTGGCCCAGAGCCGAGGCTCTGTCCGGTGTACTAGAGTAGGGGTACTCTAGTATCCCCAACTCGCATGCTGGCAGTTGCAGACTCGTGGCGTGGCTGGCCTGGTGACCGCCAAGGTCCTCCACGGCTCCTTTGGAGCCATTCAAGAACAAAGTACTCAAGGCCCGGCAAGAGGAGCTTGCCGGAAGGCCACTCAAGGCACGAAGGAAACAAGGCCCGACAAGAGGAGCTTGTCGGGAAGGCTTGGTGGCGACAAGCTCCCAAAGCGCGACAAGGGTTCAGCGGCAAGGTACTTGCAGCGGCAGTAACCTCTCTTCATCTCCGCTCCAGCTCATCCGCCAGCGTGTCGCCATGGGGCTACTCCGAACGCAGCGTGTCAAAGGGCTGTACAGCCAGCGGGAGCAGCGATAGCGGCGTGATAAGCCACCATCGTGGCAAGCGGAGGCGCACTTGCGGTCCCTATTGCCTTTGTTCGGTGTGAGGGACGGACATTTATTACTCTTGTCCCTTGCCGTCGAGTTAGGTATAGATCACATACCTTTGTATAAAGCGGTGTACCAACCACTGTTTTTCCTATTTTACCCTTATCTACTTGCCACCTGTGGTGACCCCTTGAGCCTATAAAAGGAGGCCCATGTGCAAAGTAGAGGGGGTTCGGCTCCGGTCAGTTCATTCGACTCACTCGAGACTACACTCACTCAGGCTAGGTTTTGTAGCCCTCGTTGCTCCCTAGCAAGAACACAAATAATCAGACAAGCAGCAGTAGGAGTATTATCTCTCCGGAGAGCTCCGAAGCTGGGTAAATCTGCTCGTGTGCATCGCCTCGATCTGCTCTTCATGCACTCTCCGCCCTCCTCCGAACCACAAGGGACCCGGTCCCATAGGTGTCCGTGGGTCACGATCAGCTTCCCCGACGCATTGTGAGTAGATGAATTACAAGGACTAGCACATATCAATATAGCATTTTGACTAGAAGTAGTGCTAGTATCCACATGAGGCTCACTAGATGTTACCTTAGCAAGCATGGCCTCATGAGCTATATTTAGCACATTATGGGATACTAGAAGATCATCATGAGAGCTTGTGAGCCTTACATGATTTTCTTCCAACATCCCATAATTGCTAGATAGCAACTCAAGTTGAGCCCTTAGCTCAACATTCTCCTTCAATATGGATGCTTCACAAGAGATAGAGTTAGTAGCACAAGCATCATCATTAGCAACAAGAGGAGAAGACAACTTGGCAAGCTCCTTTGAATATGAAGCTTTAAGTTGAGCATGAGACTCGGTGAGTTTGATGAGCTCACTCTTAATGACCCTTGAGCCATTTTCGAGGTGCTCAAAGTCCTCAAGGAGTTTAGCATGCACAACTTCAAGCTCCTCATTTTTAGTTTCAAAATCATTGGCCACCTCAAGAGCTCTATCACGAGATTCCCTCACTCTAGATAATTCTAGAGCAAAAGTCTCCTCAAGAGATTCCTTGGTGGTTTGTTCAAGTTCAAGAGCTTGAGAGAGGTCCGCAATCTCATTAGCGTAATCACGCTCATGACCTTCCATTTTATCAATGGGGACCTCATGCTCCTCAAGACGATATTCCAAATCATCAATATATTTCTTGCCCTCAATAGCAATAGACATGATTTCCATGAAGTTGGAACGAGCAATTTTATTCTTAAGAAGAGCTTTGAAAATCATTTCCCCCTTAATTTTTAAGGAGGCAACATCATCACTCTCTTCATCATAATCAACATCATCATCACTCTTGCCATCATCAATATCATCACAAGATATATTGGGATTCAAAGTGGGAGATACCTTTGAAGCCTTGGCCATAAGGCAAAATGCAGTAGATGATGATATAGGATCCCTTGAAGCACCATTCAAGACCACATCTTGTTCCATGGAGTGTTGGGTTTCATCTACATTGTTAGCACAACAACTCGTGGAAATACATGCATTTTTATCATGGCAACAAGATATAGCAAGCATATCATCATGAGATTTAGTCAAGCAATTTCTACATGAAGGACTATCAACACAAGCAAGTGAAACATTTGGAGTGCTCGAAGTGCTAAGGCCCAAAGACGGAGCATTGCAATAATATAGTGATGAAGAATCATCCACAAAAAGCACACTATCATCATTGCAATGACCGACACTACTCACCATATCATTACCTTGTGGCAAACCACATGTAGGTGAAGTAGAAGAAGTTGAGAAGACTATACGGCTGGAGGTGGAGGGAGAACAATCATCCCTACAAATCTTGGACATACCATATTTATCTTGAAGCTTCGTCCACAACTCATGAGCATCCCGGAACAGCATGAGTTGAAATATAACTACATTGCTCAAAGCATCGAAAAGCACATTAGAAGCTTGATCATTGAGATAAGAGTTTTTCTCTTCCTCTAAAGATAATCTTTGGGGATCCTTTGGAGGAGAAAAACCCATATCTACAATTCGCTCCAAATTTGGGTCCATACCCTAAAGAGATTAAGCATGCGAATTACCCAAACATCAAAATTTGTGCCATCGAAACTAAGAGTGTCAGAGAATCCTAATCCCCTAGTCGACATCTTTACTCTCTAGGCGGTTAAGCCCAACAAAGAGAGACGATGCTCTGATACCAATTGAAAGATCATGGATGTCGCCTAGAGGGGGGGGGGTGAATAGGCGCTTTAAAATAATTACGAGCGAGGCTTGAACAATGCGGAATAAACCTAGCGGTTAATTTGTCAAGCACAAAACCTACAACAACTAGGCTCACCTATGTGCACCAACAACTTATGCTAAGCAAGAAAAACTACTTAGGTGATAGCAAGATATATGACAAGAAACAATATGTCTATCACAAAGTAAAGTGCATAAGTAAAGGGCTCGGATAAGAGATAACCAAGCACGTGGAGATGACGATGTATCCGAAGTTCACACCCTTGCGGATGCTAATCTCCGTTTGGAGCGGTGTCGAGGCACAATGCTCCCAAGAAGCCACTAGGGCCATCGTAATCTCCTCACGCCCTCGCACAATGCAAGATGCCGTGATTCCACTAAGGGACCCTTGAGGCGGTCACGAACCCGTACAAATGGCAACCCTTGGGGCGGTCACGAACCCGTACACTTTGGCAACCCTTGGGGCGGTCACGGTACCGTCAAATTGCTCGGGCGATCTCCACAACCTAATTGGAGACCCGGCGCTTGTCGGAGCTTTACACCACAATGATTGAGCTCGAACACCACCAACCGTCTAGGGCGCCCAAGCACCCGAGAGGAACAAGCTCAAGGGCACCAAGCACCCAAGAGTAATAAGCTTCTCAACTTGTAACTTCCACGTATCACCGTGGAGAACTCAAACCGATGCACCAAATGCAATGACAAGGGCACACGGAGTGCCCAAGTCCTTCTCTCTCAAATCCCATCGAAGCAACTAATGCTAGGGAAGAAAATGAGAGGAAGAACAAGAAGGAGAACACCAAGAACTCCAAGATCTAGATCCAAGGGGTTCCCCTCACATAGAGGAGAAAGTGATTGGTGGAAATGTGGATCTAGATCTCCTCTCTCTTTTCCCTCAAAAACTAGCAAGAATCCATGGAGGGATTGAGAGTTAGCAAGCTTGAAGAAGGTCAACAATGGGGGAAGAACACGAGCCCAAAGGATAAAGTTCAATGGGGAAGAAGACCCCTTTTATAGGTGGGAAAAATCCAACCGTTATGCTCACAGCCAAGACCGAGCGGTAGTACCGCTTCGGCATCACGACTACTACTGCTAGGGGTAGCGGTACTACTGCTAAGGGTAGCGGTACTACTCGCTTATGAAGCGGTACTAAAAATTACATCCGTGCCTACCACCGCTGGACTTGTGACGAGTTTTTGGTCCCGGCGGAAGTAGCCACTGAAGTAGCCATGATAGTACTGCTCCAAGCGGTAGTACCGCTCCCAAAGCGGTAGTACCGCTCCCAAGGGCAGTAGTAAAAAATTACTTCCGCTCCTACCCGCGGTAGTACCGCTGCAGCCTTTTGAGAACACCAAAACTACCATAACTTCTGCATTCAGACTCCGAATTCGACGAAACCAAGTTTGTTGGAAAGCTAGAGACAAGGGCTAAGAAATACCAATGATAAGCAAATGAGAAAAGACCCAAAAGAAAATGGTGAGAACCCTTCCTCGGAAAAGACCGGTAAAACCTCCAACACCGAAAACATCATAGAAGACGCATGCAAACTCCGTTTTCGATGAACTCAAGCTTGTCATAAAGATGACCATAAGCTATAAGGCTCACAAAGAGAACCAAACAAGAACCAAGAAACATGATGCAAGGATGCAATGGTTTGAGCTCTCGACGAACGATACGATCAAGCTACTCACTTTAGATCCCCCCTTGATAGTACGGCTATCGATCCTATAACCCGGTCTCCCAACTACCACCATGAGACCGGTAAAATAGAAAACCTATCAAGGGAAAACCTTTGCCTTGCACATGATCCACTTGAGCTAGATGATGACGATCTTGTCCTCCTCAAGATGGACCACCTTTCTTGATTGTGTTGGGTCGATGGAGACTACATGATTGCTCCCCCATACTCCACTATGGGTGAGCAACTCTTCGGCACATCTTCACAAGTCCATTGACACCACAATGGATGGCAAGCTTCAAGCACTTGATCTCTTCGTGATGCTCCACTTGAACTTGCACACGGCAATCTTGATGACGATCACCACTTGATGTCATCCTTTCCATGGGTTGTATGATATCTTCCTCTTGACGCAAGCCCATGGACACGTACCTAACCCCACATAGACTCTCACATAGACCATGGTTTAGTACACAAAGTGCAATGGATAATGCTTATCATACCATGGGATCACTTGATCCCTCTCGGTACATCTTCTACGCTTTGTGAGTTGATCAACTTGATTCACTCTTGACTTAGTATTGATC
This sequence comes from Aegilops longissima, assembly GCA_021605205.1. Classification (NCBI taxonomy): domain Eukaryota; kingdom Viridiplantae; phylum Streptophyta; class Magnoliopsida; order Poales; family Poaceae; genus Aegilops; species Aegilops longissima. Next base: position 100,087,940 of record CM038676.1, on the reverse strand, counting down.
AACCTTGAATCTTTCCAACTCTCTTCGTTTGGATGATGTCTTGAAGGTAAACATGAATGATCACACAATCTTCTTCTTCAAGACATGCTTGCAATAAGCTCAACACTCACATGACCAATCTTTGGATAATTCCTTAATAGCACCTTGGTCAACACATAAACTCCTTGAAACCAACACATGGACTTCAAGAAATGCCTATGGACAAATCCTTCAAATATAACTCAATGCAACCATTAGTCCATAGAGAATGTCATCAATTACCAAAACCACACATGGGGGCACCGCATGTCCTTTCACCGTGTGTGGCGCCCTCCTCCACTGTTTACACCCTCAGTCATATTTTCGTAGTGCTTAGGCGAAGACCTGCGAGGATCACTTCACCATCACCGTCACCAGGCCGTCGTGCTGACGGAACTCATCTACTACCTCGATGTCTTGCTGGATCAAGAAGGCGAGTGATGTCACCGAGCTGAACGTGTGCAGAACGCGGAGGTGCCTGCGTTCGGTACTTGATCGGTTGAAGCGCGAAGAAGTTCGACTACATCAACCGCGTGGAGAAACGCTTCCGCTTACGGTCTACGAGGGTACGTAGACACACTCTTCCCCTCATTGCTATGCATCTCCATGGATAGATCATTGCGTGTGCGTAGATTTTTTTTCCATGCAACGTTTCCTAACGGTGGCATCATGAGCCAGGTCTATGCGTAGATGATATGCACGAGTAGAACACAAAGAGTTGTTGGCGGTGATAGTCATACTGCTTACCACCAACGTCTTATTTTGATTCGGCGGTATTGTGGGATGAAGCGGCCCGGACCAACCTTACATGTCCACGCACATGAGATCGGTTCCACCGACAGACATGCAACTAGTTTTGCATAAAGGTGGCTGGCGGGTGTCTGTTTCTCCTACTTTAGTTGAATCATATTTAACTGTGGCCGGTCCTTGAAGAAGGTTAAAATAGCAAACTTGACGAAACACCCTTGTGGTTTGATGCGTATGTAAGAACGGTTCTTTCCAGAAGCCCGTAGCAGCCACGTAAAACTTGCAACAACAAAGTAGAGCACGTCTACTTGTTTTTGCAGGGCATGTTGTATGTGATATGGTCTAGACATGATGTGATATATGTTGTTGTATAATATGATCATGTTTTGTAAGTTATCGGCAATCGGCAGGAGCCTTATGGTTGTCTCTTTATTGTATGAAATGCAAACGCCATGTAATTGCTTTACTTTATCACTATGCGTTAGCGATAGTTGTAGAAGCAATAGTTGGTGAGACGACCGCGACGCAACGATGGAGATCAAGGTGTCTAGCCAGTGATGATGGAGATCATGACGATGCTTTGGAGATGGAGACCAAAAGCACAAGATGATGATGGCCATATCATGTCACATATTTTGATTGCATGTGATGTTTATCTTTTATGCATCTTATTTTGCTTAGTACGGCGGTAGCATTATAAGATGATCCCTTCATTAAAAATTTCAAGGTAAAAGTGTTCTCCCTGAGTATGCACCATTGCTACAGTTCGTCGTGTTGAGACACCACGTGATGATTGGGTGTGATAGACTCCACGTTCACATACAATGGGTGCAAGACAGTTTTGCACATGTGAAATACTTGGGTTAAACTTGACGAGCCTAGCATGTACAGACATGGCCTCGTAACACTGGAGACTGAAAGCTCGAATGTGAATCATATAGTAGATATGATCGACATAGAGATGTTCACCATTGATGACTACCCCATCTCATGTGATGATTGGACATGGGTTAGTTGTTGGATCACGTATCACTTAGATAACTTGAGGGATGTTTATTTAAGTGGGAGTTCATTAGTAATTTGATTAATTGAACTTAATTTATCATGAACTTAGTCTTAGTAGTTTTTCTTATCTATGTTGTAGATCAATAGCTCGCGATATAGTTCCCTTGTATTTTTGATATGTTCCTAGAGAAAACTAAGTTGAAAGATGATAGTAGCAATGATGCAGACTGGGTCCGTGATCTGAGGATTATCCTCATTGCTGCACAGAAAAATTATGTCCTTGATGCACCGTTAGGTGACAGACCTATTGCAGGAGCAGATGCAGACATTATGAACGTTTGTCAAGCTCGATATGATGACTACTTAATGGTTTAGTGCGCCATGTTTTACGGCTTAGAACCGAGACTTCAAAAACATTTTGAACGCCATCGAGCATATGAGATGTTCCAAGAGCTGAAATTGGTATTTCAGACCCATGCCTGTGTTAAGAGGTATGAGACCTCTGACAAGTACTTTGCCTACAAGATGGAGGAGAATAGCTCAGCCAGTGAGCGTGTGCTCAGAATGTCTGGGTACTACAATCACTTGAATCAAGTGGGAGTTAATCTTCCAGATAAGATAGTATTGACAGATTTCTCTAGTCACGATCACCAAGCTACTAGAACTTCGTGATGAACTATAATATACAAGGGATGACGAAAATGATTCCCGAGATCTTCGCGATGCTGAAATCGACGAAGGTAGAAATCAAGAAATAGCATAAAGTGTTAATGGTTAACAAGACCATTAATTTCAAGAAAAAAGGGCAAATGGAAAGAAAAGAAACTTTAAGAAGAATGGCAAGCAAGTTGCCACTCCCATGAAGAAGCCTAAAGCTAGACCCAAATCTGAAACTGAGTGCTTGTACTGCAAAGGAAATGGTCACTGGAAGCGGAACTGCCCCAAATACTTGGCAGATAAGAAGGATGGTGATACATCTCCAACGTATCATTTTTTATTATTCCATGCTATTATATTATCACTTTTGGATGTTTTATATGCACTAATATGTTATTTTATATTATTTTTGGGACTAACCTATTAACCTAGAGCCCAGTGCCAGTTCCTGTTTTTTCCCTGTTTTTGAGTTTCACAGAAAAGGAATACCAAATGGAATAAAACATTCGCGATGATTTTTCTTGGACCAGAAGACAACCAGGAGACTTGGAGATGAAGTCGGAGGAGCCACGATGTGGCCACAAGGACGAAGGGCGCGCCCAGGGGGTATGGCGCACCCCCACCCCGTGGGCCCCCGGTGCACCTCCTGACCTAATTCTTTCGCCTATATATTCCCATATATCTCCAAACCACCAGAGGCATCCATGAAAACACTTTTCCACCGCCGCAACCTTCTGTACTCGTGAGATCCCATCTAGGGACCTTTTTCGGCACCCTGCCGGAGGGGGTTTCGATCATGGAGGGCTTCTACATCAACTCTATTGCCCTTCCGATGAAGCATGAGTAGTTTACCATAGACCTACGGGTCCATAGCTAGTAGCTAGATGACTTCCTCTTTCTCTCTTTGATTCTCAATACCATGTTGTCCTTGATGTTCTTGTAGATCTATTCGTGTAATATTTTTTGCGGTGTGTTTGCCGAGATCCGATGAATTGTGGATTCATGATCAGCTTATCTATGAATATTATGTGAATCTCCTCTGAATTCTTTTATGCATGATTTTATATCTTTGTAATTCTCTTTGAACTATCGGTTTGGTTTGGCCAACTAGATTGGTTTATGTTGCAATGGGAGAAGTGCTTAGCTTTGGGTTCAATCTTGCGGTGTCCTTTCCCAGTGACAGTAGGGGCAGCAAGGCACGTATTGTATTGTTGCCATCGAGGATAAAAAGATGGGGTTTTCATCATATTTCTTGAGTTAATTCCTCTACATCATGTCATCTTACTTAATGCATTACTCCGTTCTTTATGAATTTAATACTCTAGATGCATGCTGGATAGCGGTCGGTGTGTGGAGTAATAGTAGACTCAGAATCATTTTGGTCTACTTGACACAGACGTGATGCCTATATTCATGATCATTGCCTTAGATATCGTCATAACTTTGCGCTTTTCTATCAATTGCTCGGCAGTAATTTGTTCACTCACCATACTATTTGCTATCTTGAGAGAAGCCTCTAGTGAAACCTATGGCCCCCGGGTCTATTTTCCATCATACAAGTTTCCGATCTACATTATTAGTTTTCGATCTACTATTTTGAAATCTTTTACTTTCCGATCTATAAACCAAAAATACCTGTAACATTCCAAAATTCTAAATTTTGGAATGTTATATTAATTAAGTAATAATGATTGCTTGTGTGATTTGTTGTGTGAAATTGAGTGAAATTTGAAACTTTTTGAAAGTTGAATGAGAGGGAATGAAATGACTTTCCCAAACTTGCACCTTGCATTTATGATCTCCATGAATTAAAATTCATTTCATCACAAAACCCTAGAGTGAAGATGATATGATTTCTTCCATTTAAATAAATGAAATGGGTTTTGAAAAGATTTGATTTCCATTTGGAAATTTCCAAATTCATAAACTTTATGCAAATAAATAAGTTTCATGAGAGAAGATAAAATGACTTCTTCAAATGCTAAGAAAGAGAGTTGGAAGTTTCAAAGAATCAAATGGAAAGTCCTTTTGTAGTTATTTTGAAACCCACTATCAATTTAAAGTTATTTGGTTTTACTCAAATTATTTTTCTCCAAAAGTAAATATATGGAAAATAGGGTAAAATGATTCCCTAAAGTAGAAAAGTGGAGAAAAACGAGTTTAAAATCATTTTGGTATTTTAAAATATTTTTATTTGGTTTTTAAATGAACCAGTAGCACTGTTTTCTTTATTTATTTTTTGGTAAAATTTATTTGCCTCTAAAAATATGTTCATGTTTTAGAAAATCTTTTTATGAAAATTTTGATATATAATATGCCTATATTATATTTTTATTTTATTTGGTTTTATTTTCTTTTGTTATGTCCGTGTTTAAAAAAAGGAAACCGATGAACTGGGCCGACCCAGCCAACCGGGCCAGGCCAGCCGTAGTCTAGCATCACCCCGACACCGCCTCGGCCTCGCTCGCCCACTCGCAGCTCCGCTCGAATGCCCGCTTCGCAAGCCACCGATAGGTGGGGCCCACGTGTCGGGACCTTCTTCCCCACGTGATTGGGACTCCGCCTCGTGCACGCCATCGCCGGCCACTGCTGAGCGCGACCCGGACTCCTCCCTCGCCCTGCCCCTGGCCCAAGTCACGCCACCGCCTCCCCTCTTTATAAACCGAGGCCCCGACCCGTTTCCCCTCAAACCGCAGCCGCCGACACCCCGCACACTCTAAACGGAGTTGCAAACTCCGACGAGATCCGCTGCCGTTGCCCGCTCCGTTCTGACGCCGCAGCCGAGCGCCGACTCCGCCACCGCCTTCCCCTCGTTGAGCCGCGCCTCCTCGTGGTTTCGCCCGAGCTAGAGGACCACCGGAGAGCCCACCCCGATGACCTCGACGCCGCTGCCGTCTCCTTCTCTGGCGACGTCAATGCCCACCACCTCCGGTGAGTTCCCGCGTCCTCTTGTCCGTCCGATCTTAGATCTAAGGCTAAGATTAGATCTAACTGTTTTCTCCTCGAACTGGTATGCCCTAATTAGTAAATGTTCGTTAGTCTAGCCTCTGTAGAGAACATTTTTGTTTCTTAAGCTTCTGTAGCGGACGTTCGTCCGTTAGTTTCTGTCTCGTAGTCAGGGACCCAGATGCAAATAGTTTTCTTACAGTTTAGCCCCTGGTTTTCGAACCCTCAGAACTTTTAAACCGCTTGTCCAAATTCAGTGAAACCAACGCCAAATTCTTTGTCATGATCTCATCTATCCAGAGAACATATAAAATCAACTTTTTGAAATTTTAAAATTTGAATTAGATCAGATTTGATTTTAAACTTGTTTGGCTATAACTTGAGTTTTATAACTCCGATTTAATTGATTCTTTTTGCAAATCGTAGCTCTTGGCATGTAATTTCTGTTAAGGTCAAAATCACCCAATTTTGCCACTGTTAAAAATATGTTTCCGTCTAGAAGCTTTATTTGATGGTTTTGAAGTTTTCTGAAATATATTTTCTGCGTTCTTTTAGATCTTTGAGTGATTTCTTATGTGTGCAAATAATTGCTTGCTTGCGATAGATTGATCGGAGTGTGACGAGTAGAACTACCAGAATTTATGAGTGCGAAGAATCTTCATCAATAGTACAAGGCAAGTTACACTTTGATCATACCCTTTATTACCCAGTTTTTATGCATTAGTTACATCCTCAAATATTGCATGAGTAGGATTGGGAGCATGTGGTTATTGCTATGTAGTTGATGAGGTTGGAACCTAATACCTTTGATCACCCCGGGAATATACGTTATGCTCATATTGCTTAGCCATGCTCATAGACGGGGATTGGTATGTGAGAATCATGCAAGTTGTGAGAGATAATAACTAAGGGAAACTTAAGGTGGCTACTGTAACACACATCTGGGTGGAATGGTTGGGGCACCCTGGGGAAACCAGTGGCTTGCCCGGGCACCTGAGGAATCTAGTGTTGTCCTAGGAGATCCCGGGGTACCCGTGTGATCATCCTATGGAATGCCACCCAGGCTCAAAGGGATCATAAGATTATTCATGCTAGAAACTTCCGTGTGCGGCCACAAGCCATTATGGGATCTGGCATAGTTGAGTAAGTTGTGGGAAACATTTCCATGATAGGCTAGCAGATGTAGGGGATTGTAGGTGTACCGGCCTATCTATCGGTTAAGGGGACCTCTTCTGAAAGACTATGTCTCGATCATCCGGTTCTCAAACATTAGGCAGTGCGAGAAATTCAACGGAGGAGATTGAGTCTTGTGGGAAAAAGTGCACAAACCTCTGCAGAGTGTACAAACTATGATTATCCGTGTCCCCGGTTATGGACATTTTGAGTATCTGGTATTTGAATTATTGGTTGATCTCGTCACTTTACTTAATGAATTTGTTGGGTTATTATTATTACTTGGTAATTGTGGGATTGAGTTGGGGAAACCTTCTCAATAATGGCATAAACTTGGTAGTAAATAAAATCTATTCCTTTGTTCTAGGAAAAAATTAGCTTTATGCAAAAATTAAACTTAGAGCCTCCACCAGCAAAATATGCATATAGAGATAGACATTTTCATTATTACTCAATGGTGTGAAATTGCCAGTACATTCAATGTCCCGATCGACCTACATGGCTGCAACGTCTCATGTTGCAGGAATTATCCGACGAGTAAGTGATACGTTAGGGTTGCGATGTCTACACTCAACTTTGCCGTTGGTGTTGTTGGGACTCCACAACCTTGTTCTTACTTCCGCTATTTGAATTGAGGTAATAGTATTTACGTTACTTTATACATGTGATTTACCTCTGTTATAAATCCTCAAATACTGTGTGTGTCAGCATACCGATCCAAGGATGACACTTAAGCACAGAAACCTGATCCATTCGGGTCGGGTCGTTACAAGATGGTATCAGAGCATATGTTGACTATAGGACGTGACCCCTAGAAACTGGGAAGCCCATAGTAAAGGATTTCTCTAAAACTTTATTTTCAAAAGAGGTCCCTTAACTCTCATCTTTTCTAAGGTTTATCAAGTATTTTCCTCTCACCTCAAGTAGTTAGACTATACCCCTTTCCCCTTTTGACCACACGAAGATTCGACTGATGAGACCACACCAAGAAGGATTTGATATCAGACAACTAATGACCACTTCGGAGTAAAGAGGATTTCACCATGCATTAGAAGTGTTGAAGTGATAACCCACAAGTATAGGGGATCGCAACAGTTTTCGAGGGTAGTATTTAACCCAAATTTATAGATTCGACACAAGGGGAGCCAAAGAAGATTTAAAGGTATCAGCAGCTGAGTTGTCAACTCAACCACACCTGGAGATTAATTATCTGCATCAAAGTGATCAGTAGCAAAATAGTTTGATAGTTTTGATAGTGGTGACAGCAGCAACGGTAACAGTAACAGTGATAGCAGTAATTTTATAGCAAGTGTAACAGTGATGATAGCAATAGTAACGCAACAAGATCAATAAGGATAAATTCGTAGGCATTGGATCGGTGACTTGTTGGATGATATTCATCATGTGACAATTATAACCTAGGGCGATACGACACTAGCTCCAGTTCATCGATATAATGTAGGCATGTATTCCGTAAATAGTCATACATGCTTTATTAAAAGAACTTGCATGACATCTTTTGTCCTACCCTCCCGTGGCAGCGGGGTCCATATTGGAAACTAAGGGATATTAAGGCCTCCTTTTAATAGAGAACCGGAACAAAGCATTAACACATAGTGAATACATGAACTCCTCAAACTACGGTCATCACCGGGAGTGGGCCCGGTTGTTGTCACTCCAGGGTTGCCGGATCATAACACGTAGTAGGTGACTATAACTTGCAAGATCCTAACCATGTAGAAGGGGGTGCTCGCGCGCCCAGGTGGGTTGTGCCCACCTGGTGCACCTCCCTTTGGTTATTTTTGCACCAAAAATTCTTAAATATTCATGAAAAAAATCATATGAAATTTTCAGGGCATTTTGAGAACTTTTATTTTTGGATCATTTTTTTATTGCACGGAAAATTTAGAAAACAGACAAAACATGGCATTTTATTTTATTTAACTAATAAAACAGGGAATAAAAAGTAGGAACAGAAGGTAGTGCTTACTAAATTCATCAACTTCATAACGCTAAAAATGATTCATTAATAAGGTTGATCAGGTCTTATTAACAACCACTTTTGATTAGCATGAAACCGAAGAACTTTCGTAAATCACTAAGTTACCTCAATGGGGATATGCATTTCCCCAACAATAAGAATTTCATATTTCTTTTTAGCAGTAGGTAGAGGTATTTGAAAACTTCCAATAGTGATTGTCGGAGTTTTTCAGTAACATTAATACCATTCACTTGGAATTGTTTCTTCGGAAAGTGCACCGTATGCTCATTACCATTGATATGAAAAGTGATCTTGCTTTTATTGCAATCAATAACAGCCCCTGCAGTATTCAAGAAGGGTCTACCAAGGATAATCGACATGTTGTCATCGTCGGGCATCTCAAGTATAACAAAGTCAGTCAAAATAGTAACATTAGCAACAACAACGGGCACATCCTCACAGATACCGATAGGTATGGCAGTTGATTTGTCAGACATTTGCAAAGATATTTCAGTAGGTGTGAGTTTATTCAAGTCAAGTCTTTTATATAAAGAGAAAGGCATAACACTAACACCAGTTCCTAAATCACACAAAGCAGTTTTCACATAATTCTTTTTCATGGAGCAAGGTATAGTTGGTATTCCCGAATCTCCAAGTTTTTTAGGTACTCCATCTTTGAAAGTATAACTAGCAAGCATAGTGGAGATTTCAGCTTCCGGTATTTTTCTCTTATTTGTGATGATGTCTTTCATATACTTTGCATAAAGAGGCATTTTCAAGATGTCAGTCAAGCGAGTACGCAAAAAGACTAGCCTCAGCATTTCAGCAAAGCGTTCAAATTCTTCATCATCATTCTTTTTAGTTGAGTTGGGTGGAAAAGGCATAGGTTTTTGAACCCACGGTTCTCTTTCTTTACCGTATTTTCTAGCAATGAAGTATCTTTTATCATACCTTTTATTCTTAGGTTGTGGGTTATCAAGACCAACAGGTGGTTCTATCTCAACATCATTATCTGGTTCTTTATCATTATTTGGTTGAGTGTCTTCATGAACCTTATCATTATCTTTTTCATTATCACTAGGTGAGTGTTCATTACCAGATTGAGTTTCAGCATCTGAGATAGAAGTTTCATTTTCATCATTAGGAGGTTTTTCTATTTCAGGTTCACTAGAAGTATGCAAAGTCCTATCATTTTTCTTTTTCTTTTTCTTTTTAGAAGGACTAGGTGCACTAGTGTTAGCTCTTTGTGAATCTTGTTCAATTCTTTTTGGGTGTCCCTCAGGATAAAGTGGTTCCTGAGTCATTTTACCTCCTCTAGTTACAACTCTAATAGCAAAGTCATGCATATTATGATTCATTTCATCAAGCAATTCTGTTTGTGATTTAGCAACTTGTTCTAACTGAGTTTGAACCATAGAAGCATGTTTTCCAACACCTCTAACATCATTTGAAATTCTAAATAACAAGTCAATCAAGCGAGCAATCATATGAGAATTATATTTCAATTGTTTCATAACATTGGCATTGAAGTGATCTTGTTTTCTAATGTAGTTTTCAAACTCATAAAGGCATTGGCTAGGATGCATATTGTGAGGATTATCATTTTCATTAAAATTCATAAGAGAATTTACCTCTACCACCTTAGGCAGTGGTGGTGTATTAAGCCCATGTATTTCTTCAATAGGAGGTAAATTTTTAACATCCTGAGCTTTAATACCTTTTTCCTTCATAGATTTCTTTGCCTCTTGCATATCTTCGGGACTGAGATATAATATACCCGTCTTCTTCGGAGTGGGTTTAGGCGGTGGTTCAGGAATAGTCCAATCATCATAATTTTTCAAGATATTATTCAATAATTCTTCAGCTTGAGCAATAGTTCGTTCCCTGAAAACACAACTAGCACAACTATCTAGGAAGTCCCTAGAAGCATCGGTTAGTCCATTATAGAAGATATCAAGTATTTCATTTTTCTTAAGAGGATGATCAGGCAAAGCATTAAGTAACTGGCAAAGCCTCCCTCAAGCTTGTGGGAGACTCTCTTCTTTAATTTGCACAAAGTTAAATATTTCTTGTAAGGAAACTTGTTTCATATGAGCAGGAAAATATTTTTCAGAGAAGTAGTAAATCATATCCTGGGGACTACGCACACAACCAGGAGCAAGAGTATTGTACCAAGCTTTAGCATCACTCTTTAATGAGATAGGAAATAATTTGAGAATAAAGTAATAGCGAGTTTGCTCATCATGAGTAAAAAGGGTGGCTATATCATTCAACTTAGTAAGATGTGCCACAACAGTTTCAGTTTCATAACCATGGAAAGGATCAGATTCAACCAAAGTAATTAACTCTTGGTCGACAGAGAATTCGTAATCCTTATCAGCAATACAGATAGGTGAAGTAGCAAACTTAGGATCACATTTCATTCTAGCATTCAGAGATTTTTCTTTGTACTTGCATAGTAATTTCGCTAGATCATCTCTATCATTGCAAGCAAGAATATCTCTAGTTGCTTCTTCACTCATAACATAACCTTACGGTACCTTAGGCGATTCATATCTAGGAAGGCTAGTTCTAGCAGGTGTTTCAGGAGTTTCAGTTTCAAGCTCATTATCAGATTCAACAACATCATGTTGTATTACTCTAGCAATTTGTTTATCAAGAAAATCACCAAGTGGCACATCATCATTATCAAGCAAGGTACTAGCATCATCATAAGAAACATTCATAGTAGAAGTAGCATCGTCAATAACTTGTGACATATCAGAATTAATAGCATGTGGTGGTGTTGCAAGTTTACTCATAACAGAAGGTGAATGAGGGAGTCCCGGATTAGGGGGTGTCCGGATAGCCGGACTATGACCTTTGGCCGGACTCCTGTACTATGAAGATACAAGATTGAAGACTTCTTCTCGTGTCCGGATGGGACTTTCCTTGGCGTGGAAGGCAAGCTTGGCGATACGGATATGTAGATCTCCTACCATTGTAACCGACTCTGTGTAACCCTAACCCTCTTCGGTGCCTATATAAACCGGAGGGTTTTAGTCCGTAGGACGAACAACAATCATACCATAGGCTAGCTTCTAGGGTTTAGCCTCTCTGATCTCGTGGTAGATCTACTCTTGTACTACCCATATCATCAATATTAATCAAGCAGGAGTAGGGTTTTACCTCCATCGAGAGGGCCCGAACCTGGGTAAAAACATCATGTCCCTTGTCTCCTGTTACCATCCACCTAGACGCACAGTTCGGGACCCCCTACCCGAAATCCGCCGGTTTTGACACCGACATTGGTGCTTTCCTCCTGGTTATGGACAGGATAAAGGACTGCCGCGAGGAGGACGCAATCTCATTCTTCTGCAATAACTGCACGGAGAACGGGATCCTCAACGCTATAAGTCGCCGTGACATTACACGCTTTGCCGACTTGGCGTCCATAGTCTGAAAATCTTGTGCGATGGAAAGCGCTGAAAACCGAAGCAAGATTTTGGGACAATTGGCCTTGAATACAACCTCATCCGAAATAAAAGGGTGCACCATCGCCAGCACCGGGTTAAATACCAAAAGCAAAAACCCTATATAGGGCATGGAACCGTCTTTGGAGGGATGGCTCAATGGACCTGTAAAATTCATAGTACAAAGGCGCCACTCCAACTCATAGCCTTAGAGCATGTTGGATACTACGGCAGGTGGCCAAAAGTGGCGAAGAGCTTCTAGCTCTAGAGCACCAACCAGTGGATACCGAAGACAGTATTAACAGTCTTGAGACTTTCGCATCAAATAATATGCGAAATGAACACTCCGTAGCCTTGCGAAGTCTACCAAGTAGCAACAATAAACCCATGGAGTGACACGGCTATTACCTTTAATGCCGGATTTAACCTAAATTCGAACAGCCCGAGCACCGCCGCATTGGTCCTCAGTCCGATAGTGGACGGATTTCTCCCTTACCAAGGTACTCATGGACGGTGGCAGCGGATTGAACCTCATTTACGAGGAAACCCTCCGAAAAATGGAAATAGATTGGAGCCGCATTGAGCGAAGCAGCACAACCTTTAGAGGAATAATCCCGATCGGAAGCACGTTGTGACACAGGAAAAATCACATTGGATGTGGTGTTCGGCACGCCGGATAATTACAGGTCCGAGGAAGTCACGTTCCAAGTGGCCCCGTTCAGCAGCGGATACCACGCTCTATTAGGGAGAGAGGCATTCACAATTTTTCAAGCTATACCCCATTACGGGTACATGAAGCTCAAAATGCCCGGGCTCAACGGAATCATCACTCTTGCTAGTGACCCGGACATAGCACTCCGCGCCGAAAATAAGACAGTTGCACTGGACCTTGAGGCACTATCCGAAGCCCTAGCAGCCGAGGAACTCACTGCGCTGCGCTCCACGGTGAATAGGGACGACGTGATACTCGATAAGAGATCCAAGTCCACTTCCTTCAAACCAGCGGACGAAATAGTCAAATTCCAAGTCCATCCAACGGACCCTACAAAAACGGCCTCCATCGGGGTACAATTAAATCCTAATGTAGACGCCGCACTAAGAGAATTCCTACGCGAAAATTGGGACATTTTTGCCTGGCACCCTTCAGACATGCCAGGAATACCACGCCGGCTGGCCGAGCAGAGCCTAAACATCCTAAAAGGGTTCAAGCTAGTCAAACAGGCTCTTTGGCGTTTCTACGAACCCAAGAGACAGGCCATGGGAGAGGAGCTATCCAAACTATTGGAGGTCGGATTCATCAGAGATATAAAACATCCGGACTGGCTAGCAAACCCGGTGATGGTACCAAAGAAGGACAAATCCTGGCGCCTATGCGTCGATTTCAAGGACCTCAACAAAGCTTGCCCAAAGGATCCCTTCCCCCTCCCCCGCATCGATCAAATCATCGACGCTACCGCAGGACACGACTCATTGTGTTTCCTTGACGCATACTCCGGCTACCACCAAATTAAGATGGCAGAGCCTGACCAAGCCGCAACGGCATTCATCACTCCATACGGCCCATTCTGCTTCAACACAATGCCCTTTGGGCTCAAAAACGCCGGCGCAACATATCAGCGCATGATTCAGACATGTCTCGCAAACCAGATCGGCAAAACAGTGGAGGCTTACGCAGACGATGTGGTCGTCAAAAGCAAGCATGTCGAAACTCTAGTAGATGACTTGAGGCTCACATTCGATAATCTCCGAACATATGACATCAAGCTCAACCGGAAAAATGCGCGCGTACACCGGAAAGCTCTTGGGCTTCATTGTATCCGGTAAAGGAATTGAAGCAAACCCAGCCAAGATCCAAGCTCTGTCACAATTGGATATCCCAAAAGACCTCAAACAAATACAAAAATTGACTGGATGCGTGGCGGCTCTAAGCCGCTTTATCTCTCGTTTGGGAGAAAAGGCATTACCCCTTTATCGCCTCCTCCGACGCACCGAACACTTCGAGTGGACGAATGCCGCCACGGCCGGACTCAAAGAAATAAAAGCCATATTGGCAATAAACCCGGTCCTGGACGCGCCTAACATGGGCGAACCAATGCTATTATACATCGCGGAAACTCATCAAGTTGTAAGCGCGGTGCTCGTTGTCGAACGAGAAACGGACGGACACAAGTTCCCTCTTCAAAAACCAGTTTACTACGTGTCCACTGTCCTAACTCCATGCAAGTCACGGTACCCGCATTATCAAAAGATAGCGATGCGGTGTTTATTGCATCCGGAAGCTGCGACACTACTTTCAAGAGTGTTCAATAACAAGTAGCCTCCAAGTACCCCTTAACGACATTATAAACAATCGCGACGCGACCGCCGGATTGCCAAATGGGCCATTGAGCTCCTCCGCTCGACATAACCTATAAGCCACGAGAGAACTATTAAGTCGAAGTTTTGCCGACTTAAATGCCGAATGGACCGGTCGAACTCCTAAAGAGTAAGGCGATATTCCAACCGGATAATGCACTTTGACGGCTCCAAAATGTTGGCTGGCACGAGTCTGGCGTCGTTCGACGTCCCCAACCGGAGATACAATTCAATACGTACTCCGGATAATGTATACTGAGACTCCAACAACGCAGCGAATACGAGGCCCTTCTACATGGTCTCCGGATGGCGTCTCCATGGGCATTCAACGCCTAGAGGTGCGCGATTCAACCTAGCGATATCCCAAATAAATGGAGACTTTGATGCCAAGGATCCGAAAATGGCAGCCTATCGCAATGCCGCCCTAAAAATGTCAGCTCGGTTTGAGGGGCTCAATTTCACCATATAGCCCGGATAACAACCAGCAGCAGACGTGTTGGCACGATCGGCGCAGAGCGCGATGCTGTCCCCCCAACATCTTCCTAGAGAGGCTGTTCAAGCCATCCGTATTATGGGAGGGAGAGTCCGGAAATAACAACCTGGACCCAACCGCACTGCCCCACACCAAACATTCTGACACAGTTGGTGGTTCTACCAACGAAATAACACCCTCAGCCCACGTAATAATGGCATTCATTGCCCCGTGGACAGAACCATTCCTAGCCTACCTAACCAGGCAGGAACTTCCTGAGGACCAAAACGAGGCCCGCTGCATAGTGCGGCGATCTAAAGCCTATAAAGTCCATGAGGGAGAGCTTTATAAGAAAAGCACAACCGGAGTCCTTCAAAGGTGTATCTCTGAAGAGGAAGGGCGGTCTTCTGGCTGAAATTCATGCCAGACTCGGCGGGCACCATGCCGCAGCCCGGGCCCTTGTAGGCAAGGCCTTCCGTACAAGATTTTATTGGCCGACGGCCCGGGCAGATGCTCAGGACTTAGTCCAAAGATGCGTCGGATGCCAGCTCTTTGCTAATCAAAGCCACATGCCACCCACCGCCCTCAAAACTATCCCCATCACCTGGCCCTTCGCGGTCTGGGGGCTTGACATGGTCGGACCCCTTAAAGGGGGAACCCACAAGCAAAAATACCTACTGGTCATGGTGGATAAATTCACCAAATGGATAGAGGCCATGCATGTGAAGACGGCCGAATCCGGACCGGTGATAGACTTCATATCAGGGGTCGTACACCATTACAGTGTCCCCCACAGCATCATCACTGATAATGACACGAACTTTACGACCGATGAGGTCAAACTCTGGTGCAAAAACATGGGCATTAAGCTCGACTACGCTTCAGTCTATCACCCTCAAACTAACGGTCAAGTTGAGCGAGCAAATGGTCTAATTATGAGCGGCATCAAACCCAGATTAGTGCGGTCCCTCAAGGAATCTAACACGCACTGGGTAGAGGAGCTCGACTCCGTACTCTGGGGGCTGTGGACCACTCCGAATCGCACGACCGGATTCACACCATTCTTTATGGTATACGGCGCAGAGGCAGTTCTGCCCTGCGACATAATTCATGACTCACCTCGCGTGCGCATGTACGAAGAAAGAGAAGCCGAGCTCCATCGGTAGGACAGTTTGGACGCCTTGGAGGAGGAGCGTGACGTAGCAAAAGCCCGTTCCGCATTCTATCAGCAGCAGGCTCGAAGATATCAAAGCAGAGAAGTACGGGCCAAAACATACAATGTTGGCGAGCTAGTTCTACGCCTGCCGGACAAGAAAAAGGACAAACTAAAGCCCAAATGGGAAGGTCCCTTTATCATCGACCAAGTCCTGACCGGTGGAGCGTACCGTCTGCGAGATGCATCGGATAACCGACTCGAGCCGAACCCATGGAACGCAGCCCGTCTCCGAAGATTCTACGCCTAGCGCCGGATTCTGAGTTCATCTCCTTCTTCTATCCATATTTTACATTTTAGCTGTCTTCTATTTTCTCCTTCTCCTCCTTTTTCTTTCCAGCCTTTGAAGGCTCGTTAGCGCATTGTTCGACACACTTGACGCGCTATCCGCGCCATTGTACTGGGGCTTCTTTCACGAAGCTTAATTATAAGGGCTTCATGCCCAATACATGTGTCGCACTTCCGCATGTACCTTTTATTCACCATTATATGCATTGATATGACTTAAGTTTTGGCCAAGCTGGGTTGCTCGGCTCCTGTGCTTACCCTCACGCTCCCGATTGTTCGGCTAGGTGGTAAAGGAGCACCTCTGTGATTGTTCTTGCGGGTCACCGGATGTGTACCTCGACTGGGTGAAGCTAAAAGCTAGCGTTCTTAAGAGAATATTGGTCGGTGAACTAAAAGAAGATTTCTTACCTATTTATTTATCTGCCCCAGATGTTTTTACGCTTTCGCTGCAGTCCGACATGCACTTTAGGGCATGCCTCCCGTGGAAAGGAACCCCTAATGGAACTATTCTCCCGGAAGATGTTTCTTACTAACCATGTAATATAACATAACTAGTTGGGCACTTGTCTGATAAAGCACTAATGACCCCTACGCTTTGGTCTCCATGCATGCCCCGATTTTTATATAACCGCGAGGGTATTCGGACACACTCCGGACTATTGGGTCCCGAGGTTGAAGCGAAAAGGTCCGCTATGACAAACGATCTACAATCCGCTAGAAGGCATTTTACATGTCACCTTAAATTACATAGTCAATTTGACTGATTTTATTCCTCTTCAATGCCATCTAACAGGCTGTCTAGTCTGATCCTGCTGGGAATACTTTATGCCAATTCTACCGGCCGTACACTAAGCTCACAGGATCTCCTTCCCATCGGGCCCCACAGTCCGACCTCGCCATGTGGTTTGGGTCAGCCTTCATGTACTGCGTCTTCACCATGGCCCAGGCCTCCCTGGCGCCTTGACGGCAGGCCGATATCTTCCATAATCGGAAGCGCCGCCGCGCTCCCTGGAGCCTCTCTGCAAGCTCCCCAAGGCCTTCGGGCAGGGAGACAGATGGCCACAAGGCCTGGGCGACGCCTTTCATCACCTGCCGAACTCGTTCGTGTAGTTGTAAGAGCTCGGGAAGAAGGTCACCCATAGAACCGGCATTTCTCTACTGGGACGGCCTGTGAGCATACCTACTGAGACATAACTCGTTAGTCGACTTCCTCGCCAACTCTTTTTTCAAAGTTCGCTTAAGCACTTACTAAAAATGTCGCGTCGAAGCCGCTGATTCTCCTTAACGGAGTCGACATACTGGGCACGAACATCTTTTAGTTCCTCACCCATTGGGTGTTGGCATCTTGAGATTATTTTTCTCATGCCTCACCCTCGTAAGCACGTTCTCGCCGGCCTTTAACCGGCGCAAGAGCTGTTGCTTGTCCGGATCTACCCCAGCGCCATCTGCAATGTTATTATCAGATCTATATACATGCCGCACTTCACAACATATTTATCTTTTAAAAGCGTATGTTACGAGAGGGGGTCTCTTTGGCTTCCCCTGTCGCGGCTTGTGCAGCCTCAAGTTGGGCTTTGCACTCTTCAAGCTCCTGGGACAGTTGGGTATTCTTTTCTGTAAGATCCTGCACAATAAATGATCCTTAAATCAGTTATTCTAACTATTTCAAGTCTCGGGGCTCTTGGCATATATAATCGTTAAATTTCCTCACTCGTATGTCTTTTACATACTGCTCCGTGGCTGTGGCTAGACCATCTTGAGCGGCACGGAGGTGCGCACCTCCCGAATTGAAGGCGTTCAATGCCTCTTGGGAGAAACATGTGTCACGAAGAATTGTCCGGCGGCGCCTGTGATTCATGGCAGTCTCCACCACGGAGTTGGTAGCGGACAATCTGTTGTCATCCTCTGTCGGAGGAGCATCCGACGACGCTCGTGTTCGCCTCCGCTCGGGCCTGGCTTTGAAGCTTCGGGTGGCGGAGGCTCGATTGGCAACCTCTCCGGATATAGTCCGCGGCGCTTTTTCCAAGAGAGCACGAAGCGTTAGTATGCCTTCCGAATAAAACCTGGGAATAAGGTGACACGCCATACCGTTCCGGCGCTTCAATTCGACCGCACTTCTTTTTAGCTTTCTTTGGGCCGTCTGCCCTTGTTGGCTAGCGCGCGAGCTCAACCTTCCGCCTCAAGGGCTCCTCGCAAAACACCGTTGGCGATGGTGATAAAAATAAGCAAGGATGAATCATTCTCAACGTATTGGGGCTTGGTCTCGCCATTCGCGAGGTGGAAGTATTCCGGTAATCGGCAGAATGGCAACTGTGGCATTATCAATGCTCGGTTGGTGAAATACCCCATCGATCAACTCCACCGATATGTCCGGATCCTCTTGGGAGGCCGGATCGAGGAACCGTTCGGATCTTTCGGTTGTGGAGGCAGGCTGTTTATATCCTTTCTGGCCCGGCGCAGTTCTGCGCCGAAATCACAAAATGAGATACTTGACTATGGGAATATGGATCGGATGGGCAAAAGAAATGTCCGCTACCCAGCTTGGGGATTGTTCATAGAAAACCCGCCCCGTGGATTGACGCCAAGAAATTCCTCCTCTTCTCCCTTGTACAATGCGGACAAGGTCTTCATCGATCGGCGACCGATCCCGCCCCTTACGGCCATGGCGGGTGGCATCATCCTCCCGCTGAAATCCCACATGGGGTGGCCTCTATACTAGAGCGGCTGCACCTCAAGATAATGCATGTGGCCATGACTCCGATCATGGTCAGTCCGGATGAGCCAACAACCTTATTCGCTCATCGTAAAGGACGCCCCCGTCATTTTCCTCCGAGGGCTCCGTGGACACCAACTTAGGCGCTTTCTTCAAAGGAGCATTATCAACTCCGGAGGCCGATCCGACAAAGGTCCAAGCAGGGGACATCTTCTATATAAAACCATTCCAAGGCCGGTCTTCGGACGCCTTCTTCGGGGTTCCGGATAGATATCTAGTCCCGACGATGCGCCATAGTTCGGCTCCGCCCACTTGAAATATCGACCCTCCTGAGAACGGGGTACGAGGCAGAACAACCTTTTCCACAGTGCGAAATGAGCCTCGATGCCCAAAAACAGCTCGCAAAGGGCCACAAAGCCCGCAATATGCGTAATGGAGGCAGGCGTAAGGTTGTGCAACTGGAGGCCATAGAACTCAGAGCCCCGAGAAACGGATGAATTGGAAAACCGAGCCCTCTTATCAAATAAGGGACAAGGCATACCCGCCTCCTTGGGAGGGACTGGGCGCTCTCGCTTGTTTTCCGCCCTTATAGGTGGCGAGTCCGCTCGAACCGAACCATGAAGGCCGGGGAAGAAACCCTTGGTTTGGAGCGTCACTAGCTCATTTGTAAGGGACGGAGCATCTCTCCCGCCTCGCCGAGGACTGGGAGGGCGAGAGGAGGAGCCGCGTCGACTATCCATGATGGAATGGGCTTCTGTCAGATGCGTTCCGATGAAAGCTTGCGAAGGGAAGATGGTGTGATTCGGATCTAGATCCTCGTCTCTTATATAGGCAACTCATTTGCGCAGCTAGGGGGTTAAATGTAAAAATACCCTGGCTTTTCGCATTCGTTCAACACGTGGAAGATGGACATTATTGGGCGTGGAAGCCAAGGAGCGCGATATTTACAAGAAGCCGGACACTATTCAAACAGGTACACAGGATTTGGAGAAGAACCCGCCTTGCAATGCCGAAGACAATCTACGCGCCGGACTCGTTGTCATTGAAGCCTAGTTCGGGGGCTACTGAGGGAGTCCCGGATTAGAGGGTGTCCGGATAGCCGGACTATGACCTTTGGCCGGACTCCTGGACTATGAAGATACAAGATTGAAGACTTCGTCCCGTGTCCGGATGGGACTTTCCTTGGCGTGGAAGGCAAGCTTGGCGATACGGATATGTAGATCTCCTACCATTGTAACCGACTCTGTGTAACCCTAAACCTCTTCGGTGCCTATATAAACCAGAGGGTTTTAGTCCGTAGGACGAACAACAATCATACCATAGGCTAGCTTCTAGGGTTTAGCCTCTCTGATCTCGTGGTAGATCTACTCTTGTACTACCCATATCATCAATATTAATCAAGCAGGAGTAGGATCTTACCTCCATCGAGAGGGCCCGAACCTGGGTAAAAACATCGTGTCCCTTGTCTCCTATTACCATCCACCTAGACGCACAGTTCGGGACCCCCTACCCGAGATCTGCTGGTTTTGACACCGACAGTGAATCTAAAGCAGAACTGGATAGCAGTTTCTTACCTCCCCTCGTACTTGAGGGAAATATCTTCGGTTTAGGATCTTTCAGATTCTTCATGGTGATAATATGATAATAATACCAAGTGACTCAACAAATATAGCTATCCTCCCCGGCAACGGTGCCAGAAAAAGATCTTGATAACCCACAAGTATAGGGGATCAGAATAGTTTTTGAGGGTAAGTATTTAACCCAAATTTATAGATTCGACACAAGGGGAGCCAAAGAATATTTGAAGGTATTAGCATCTGAGTTGTCAATTCAACCACACCCGGAGATTAATTATCTGCAGCAAAGTGATCAGTAGCAAAATAGTTTGATAGTTTTGATAGTAATGACAGCAGCAACGGTAACAGTAACAATGATAGCAATAATTTTGTAGCAAGTGTAACAGTGATGATAGCAATAGTAACGTAGAAAGATCAATAAGGATAAATTCGTATGCATTGGATCGGTGACTTGTTGGATGATATTCATCATGTGACAGTTATGACCTAGGGCCATACGACACTAGCTCCAGTTCATGGATATAATGTAGGCATGTATTCCGTAAATAGTCATACGTGCTTTATTAAAAGAACTTGCATGACATCTTTTGTCCTACCCTCCCGTGGCAGCGGGGTCCATATTAAAAACTAAGGGATATTAAGGCCTCCTTTTAATAGAGAACTGGAACAAAGCATTAACACATAGTGAATACATGAACTCCTCAAACTATGGTCATCCCCGGGAGTGGTCTCGGTTGTTGTCACTCTGGGGTTGTCGGATCATAACACTAAAAAAAGACACATCCATGACATTTTGGGCCGAACGAAATTTTTTCTGTCATACTTATGACACTTCTATGACGATAATTGTGACAAAACCCGGTATCATCATATATGTGGTGGGATCCTACTTCTATGACAAAAAATCATGACAGAAAATGGGCTTTTCATCCTAGGCGGGCCGGAGACGCAGCTGGATGACATTCTTTGGGCCGTCTATGACGGAAAAAACCGTGGTAGAAGCGAGGGCGCGGAAAATATCGGGGAGTCCCCGGTTACGGTGGGTGGTCGGGGCCGAAGCGATGCGCTGTTTTTTCAGACGTCGCTGCGTTTGTGCGGCGTTGGGCTCTAATCGAACCGAAGCGACAGACTGCGCAGCTACGCGTTATCGAACCCGAGCGATCGATCGATGGCTATTAATCGAACCCAATCGAGCGATTCTTCGCCATCGCCGCTAATCGAAGCCGATTAATGCTGCCTCTGGATGAACAGTGAGCATTGCGGGGGGTTGATGAATAGTTCCGGTGGGGTGGATGAACATGACCCGTGGTGTTGCCTCCGATGAACAGACTCGATCGATCAAGCGGTTGGGGATGGATGAACAGGACCCGTGGAGGCCGTGGATGAATAGTAGACGGTGGAGGCGGGATGAACAGAGCCCGTGGAGGGTGGTTGAACAGAGCCCGTGGAGAGGGCTGGTTGAAGCGAGAGCGGTGGAGTAGCGCGGTGGAGTTTGGATGAACAGAGCCCGTGGATGAACAATCGCAGTGGAGGCTAGAGGAGGTCGACGGTGGATGAACAAGAGCCCATGGAGGCCGGAGGGGTCGACGGTGGAGATGAACAAAGATCTCGTGGAGTCCCATTTTGCGGTACGCCACACCCCTCCCGATGAACATGACCCCCATTTCGACTGTAGCACTCCAACACAAGTCAGTTTCCTTCGTTTTGCGGTACGCCACACCCCTCCCGATCAACAGGACCCCCGTTTCGACCGTAGGAGGTTCGTTTCCTCCATTTTGCGGTACGCCAGACCCCTCCCGATGAACAGGATCCCGTTTCAAACGTGGCCGGTTGAACACAAGGCCGTTTCCTCCGTTGTGTGGTACGACAGGCCTCGTTTCCATCGGCTGTTCCGTCCAAGCCCTCCCGATGAACATGACCACACATTCCGTACCGACCCAACCGGTTGGCTCCCCATGAACACGACGACGACGTTGTTTCTCTGCTCTAACCCATCCATGTACACGAGCCCTGGCCGTACGTATGCACGAGTAGGCGTTCGAAACCCTGCCCGTATGTACGTACGTGGCCGTATTTTCTTTCTTGCACACTGGCTGCTGTACATACATATACATGCTACGTGCGCGCCTCTACTACAACATGTGCGCGCCTCTACATCGACCAGTATGTACGTACACGTTCGCGAAGAGAATGACAACGCTACGTACGCTTCGACCAGGTGGGTCCCGACTGTCAGGCACTTCCTTGCGTGCGAAGATGTAGCTGGTGGGTCCCAGCGGTCAGGGGGGCGAATCATTTTTTTGCCCGGATGCACTTCCTTGCGTGCGAAGATGTAGCTGGTGGGTCCCAGCAGTCAGGGGGAAATGTTTTTTCGCGAAATACGGTGGCCCGTCCAGTGGGTCCCTCTGCCGTGTGGAGGAATAATTATTTTGCACATAATAAGGAGGCACTTCCTTGCGCGCCGTGGACCCGGTGTCACCTCTCCACGTCTGACCCACGCTCGATGGAAGCCGCTTGACCATGTTGACCACACCGCGCCGAGAGAACCAGGGCGGTGGACGACGCGAGGCCTAGGAAGGGGACGACGCAGAGCCGGGGAAGACGCGGCAGTGGATGTCCACGCGTAGAGGAGTATGAGGGTTCACTGGTTCGCTGCAGTGTGAGGCTACCGTCGCAGCAGAATAACAGGGGGTGTGGGTGAGTAGAGGGATGGCTTGGCCAGCGGTGGGAGTAGTAGGGGGCGATGAGGCCTCCGCCGCATCGCAATCGGCCACGGGAGGCAGGAGCACGAGGCACGACCGACCCTGGTTTGGGCGGCTGGAGCAAGAAGACTAGAGGTTGAAGAAGCACTATGGCCGTTGGTTGGACATCGTACGGTCAGTGGATCTAGAATCATGCATATTGACTAAGTTGACAAAGCCCTCCGTCCCCGTCAACTTAGTAGGCCCACAAGTCAGCCTGCCACTATACTGGGTCCCAGCTAGCAGGGGGAGTATTCATTTTTTTGTGCGTAATAAGGAGGCACTTCCTTGCGTAAGATATAGCTGGTGGGTCCAAGTCGTGTCAAGCGGTAACATTTTTTCATGAAATCTGAGAGGCCCTTTGGTGGGTCCCGGATGTCGTGGAGGAATCATTATTTTTGCTGTAATAAGGAGGCATTTCCTTGCGTGCGGCCATGGACCCAGCTGTCGGCCTCTCCATGTACAATCCACTTCAGATGCATGTCGGTCATCGACCACGTTGACCAGGTCGCCGAGAGCACCGAGGCGGTGGACGACGGCGAGGCCTAGGAAGGAGCGACACGGAGGCAGGGAAGACTCGGCAGTTGTTTCCCACGCGGAGGGGAATACGAATGTCACGAGGGCTTCTTGGTTCGTCTGCCGTCGCCGGAGAATAACAGCGGTGTGGGTGAGTAGAGGGATGGCTAGGCCGGCGATGGGAGTATGGTGGGCGGTGAGGCTGCTGGCAAAGACACCCGCCGCAGGAGGAAGGAGCAGCAGTCCCTTGGCGCTTGTTTGAGCGGCTGGAGTAGGAAGAGCAGAGATTGAAGAAGCACGACGGCCGTTGGATGGAAATCCAACAAGAATCGCTTGTCGCCAACCTTTTTTAGGAAAGCCTCAAATCTGTGGAAAACAGCATACAACCCATCTACCATTATTTCTAATAACTTACAGCCCATTTGCTAATTCTTAAGGTTTTTTGGAGCCCATATTCTTTTTGTTAGCATTACAACCCATATTGTGGCCATGGTTAAAAAATATCTGAAATTTTGCATATTTCAAAAGGTTCGAACTGTTTTTAATCCGAAATTTTGAGTCATGTTCAAACTGATTTTAAAATAAATGTATATCAATATAAAATCCAACAAATTGTCCACGCATAAAAATCAATGCAATTTAAAATCTTGAAATGAAAAAAGAAATTTGAAACTAATTGCGGTTTGATGTGTTTTAAAATGTACAACCCATTTCTCATTCTCGATAGGCTATTTTCTCGCCACCGAATGAAGCTCTCCTCGTCTTGAAAGATTTGCAGCCCAATAGGCACGACAAAGCGACTTACTTGGCAAATCACAAATAAGCGGGCTGTGGCGTGGACCCAGCTACGGGCCGTGGACCCAATCACAACCTCTCCACGTCTGATACTCTTCCGATGGAAGTCGGTCATTGACCACATTGACCACGCCGCGCCGAGAGCACCAAGGCAGTGGACGACGGCGAGGCCTAGGAAGGGGACGACGCGGAGCCAGGGAAGACGCGGCAGTGGATGCCCACACGGAGAGGAGTACGAGGGTTCACTAGTTTGGCTGCGGTGTGAGGAGAACACCGCACATCAGTTCAAAGGATCGGTGACCCTTCATGACTTCATTCACTTGCACCCACCCACCTTTCATCATTCCATTGAGCCACTCGATGCAGATGACTGGCTCCGTAGCATCACACACAAGCTCCGTTCTGCGAACGTAGCTGAAAATGACAAGGTCACCTATGCCACATACCATCTGGAAGGTCCCACTAGTCTTTGGTGGCAGAACTATGAGGCTATGCTTCCAGCTGGTCAGATTCCTACCTGGAGAGATTTCACTGAGGCTTTTCGCGAGCATCACATTCCTGAAGCCCTCATCGATCGCAAGAGAGAAGAGTTCTGTAGTTTCACCCATGGTAAGATGGCTGTTGATGCTTACAGCAGAGAGTTTGAGAACCTTGCCCGCTATGCTTTAGAAGAGGTGTCCACGGACGCTAAGAAGCAGGCTAGGTTCCGGAAGGGTCTCAACCCCAAGTTATGTCGTGATCTCCACTTGCACCATTGCAATACATTCCAGGCTCTTGTGAACAAGGCCATTAACGCAAAGACAGCTCAGTTCACTTACGAGGAGTCTCGTAAGCACACCCGTGATTTGGTTTCTTCCTCCGGTTCTAGTTCTCAGAAGCGCCGGATTTGGGTTCTGAACTCTGCTCTTCCACCCGGCTACACACCAAGGCCATCTTATGTGGCACCTCATCCAGTTCAGCAGTATGCTCCACCCAGGCCTATTGGTGGACCACCTGCCAATGCGGGTCCATGTCCTACCTCCAAGATTTGTTACAAGCGTGGAGAGCCAGCCACATTGCCCGTGATTTGCACTCGCAGACGAGTTGCTCCACCCCAGCCCGAGAAGTCATTGGCGCGGTAGTAAGCCATCACGCAAGATGATCGGTGTCAAGTCAACTCCCCCGAACATGGACGTGTGCATCACGCCTCGCTAAAGACGCCATGATGATCCGGATGTCGTTCTTGGTACACTCCTTGTCAACTGTCATCCAGCTTCGGTTCTATTCGACATGGAGCGCCTCATTCCTTCATTTCTGAAAGCTATGCCCGCTTGCATGACATGTCATTTTGAGATATGCCCTCCCCGCTACTAATTCAAACTCCTGAATCCAAATGGCAAACTTCTTGTGTAAGTTATGGCAATGAAATCCATGTTGACAGACTTGTATTCCTTGCTTCCTTGATATCTCTCAAGTCTTCAGATATTAACATCATCTTGGGTATGGACTGGATGACAGCTCATCATGCCAAGATTGATTGTTACACCAGGTCTGTTCAGCTCACACACCCCTCTGGCAAGATAGTCACTGTCTCCACTAGAGTTGCAAAGCGTCAGCTCTATTCTCTTAATGTCAGCCCTCTTCCAGATCTTGAAGATATCCCGGTAGTCCATGACTTTCCGGATGTCTTTCCAGAGGAACTGCCAGGTGTTCCACCTGACAGAGATGTAGAGTTCGTCATAGATCTTATCCCAGGAACCGCCCCAATTTCTAGGAGACCTTACAAGATGGCACCCTTAGAACTAGCCGAGCTTAAGAAACAACTTGATGAGTCCTTGCAAAAGGGTTTCATCCGTCCTAGTTCTTCTCCTTGGGCTTGCCCCGTCCTCTTTGTCAAGAAGAAGGATGGTACGGATCGGATGGTTGTAGATTATCGTCCCGTTAACTTGGTCACGATAAAGAACAAATATCCGCTCCCCAGGATCAACGACCTGTATGATCAGCTCGCTGGATCCTCAGTCTTCTCCAAGACGGATTTGAGGTTAGGCTACCACCAAATCAAGATCAGAAACGAGGACATCCCCAAGACAGCCTTTGTCACTCGTTATGGCCAGTACGAGTACACCGTCATGTCCTTTGGTCTAACCAATGCTCCAGCTACCTTCTCCCGCTTGATGAACTCGATCTTCATGGAGTACTTAGATAAGTTCGTCATGGTTTACCTTGATGATATCCTTATCTACTCGAAGAACGAGGAAGAGCATGCCGAACATCTTAGACTTGTGCTAGAAAAACTCATAGAGCACCGCCTTTATGCCAAGTTCTCCAAGTGTGAATTTTGGTTGCCAGAAGTGACCTACCTAGGCCACGTAATCTCTGGTAAGGGCATTGCAGTCAATCCCGAGAGGGTTAAGGCCGTTCTCGATTGGACTCCACCTGAAACCGTTAAACAAGTTAGGAGTTTCCTTGGTCTATCCAGCATTGTCGCCGCTTTGTTGAAAACTTCTCCAAAGTAGCTAAACCCCTCACGGAACTTCTCAAGAAAGATAAAAAGTTCGAGTGGTCCCCACAGTGCGAGTAAAATTTTCAGGAACTGAAAAGACGCCTGACTTCAGCTCCCATACTTGTGCCACCGGATTTCACTAAAGACTTTGTTATCTACTGCGACGCCTCACGACAGGGACTAGGTTGCATTCTTATGCAAGATCGTCATGTGATTGCCTATGCATCTTGACAGTGGCATCCACATGAGGAGAATTATCCTACACATGATCTAGAGCTTGCAGCCGTAGTCTATGCACTCAAGACCTGGCGACATTACCTTCTTGGTAAACGCTAGAGATCTACACCGATCACCAGAGTCTCAAGTATATCTTCACCCAACCAGATTTGAACCTTAGGCAAAGACGTTGGTTGGAGTTGATCTCAGATTATGATCTAGGGATTACCTACACCCCAGGCAAAGCCAATGTCATGGCTGATGCGCTAAGTCGTAAATCCTATTGCAACAATCTCATGTTGCAGCAGGGCCAACCATTTCTCCATGAGGAATTCTGTAAGCTTAACCTTCACATTGCTCCTCACGGATTCCTTTCTACCTTGGTAGCGAAACCTACTCTTGTGGATCATATCATAGAAGCCCAGAAGCATGATACGGGGATTACCCGGATCAAGAGAAACATTGCCAATGGTATTGCTGGTAGTTTCTCTATAGATAATCGAGGTGTCGTTTTCTTTGGGAACCGTCTGGTGGTCCCCAAGAAGCAACATCTTCGACAATTGATTCTTAAGGAGGCGCATGAATCCCCTCTCACGATTCATCCCGGTAGTACTAAGATGTATCAGGACCTACGTCAGAGGTTCTGGTGGACTAGGATGAAGAGATAAATTGCCGACTTCGTTGCCAATTGTGACGTTTGTCGTCGTGTTAAGGCAGAGCATCAAAGGCCTGCTGGCACTCTTCAGCCTTTAGCTATTCCTGAATGGAAATGGGATAAAGTTGGTATGGACTTCATCACCGGCTTTCCCAAGACCAAGAGAGGGAATAATGCTATCTTCGTAGTCGTTGATCGTCTTTCCAAAGTGGCTCACTTCCTTCCTGTTCGAGAGAGTATCACTGCTAGTCAGCTCGCTGACTTATATATTTCTCGAATAGTATCCCTTCATGGTGTTCCACTAGAGATCAATTCAGACCATGGCAGTCTTTTCACTTCTCATTTCTGGGAGAGTTTCCAAACTGCCATGGGAACCCATCTTTCCTTCAGTACCGCTTTCCACCCTCAGTCGAGTGGTCAGGTGGAAAGGTTCAACCAAATTCTCAAGACATGCTTAGAGCTTATGCTATCTCATTCGGTATGGATTGGGAGGAATGTCTTCCTTTCGCCGAGTTTGCTTATAACAACAGCTATCAATCCAGTCTCAAGAAAGCTCCTTTTGAGATTCTCTATGGACGAAGATGTCGAACACCCTTGAACTGGTCAGAAACCGGTGAAAGACAATTCTTTGGACCGGACATGATCCAGGAGGCAGAAGAGCAAGTTCGCATCATTCGTGAGAATTTGAAAACAGCCCAATCTCGTCAAAAGAGCCAGTATGACCGTCTTCATAAGGAAGTGGCTTATGAAATTGGCGACAAGGCTTACCTTCGGGTTACTCCTCTAAAGGGTACCCATCGTTTCGGTATCAAGGGCAAGTTGGCTCCTCGTTATATTGGTCCCTTTCGCATTCTCGCTAAACGAGGAGAGGTTGCCTACCAATTGGAACTACCCCCACATCTTTCTCGAGTTCATGATGTCTTCCATGTCTCTCAACTCAGGCGTTGCTTCTCGGATCCTATCCGCGGAGTGGACCACGAAACGCTTGATCTCCAAGGTAACCTCACATATCGAGAGTACCCGGTTCGCATTCTTGATCAAGCAGAGCGAGTTACTCGACGTCAGAACATCAAGCTTCTCAAGGTTCAGCGGTCTCATCATTCCGAGAGAGAAGCTACTTGGGAGCAAGAAGATCGTCTTCGACTGGAGTACCCCGCTTTCTTTTAAATCGACCCACGAATCTCGGGACGAGATTCTTTCAAGTGGGGCGAAGTTGTCACATCTCTAGTTCTGGTATGACCTAGACTAGCTAGTCATGTGTGCATCATGTTTAAATTCCATTTAAGTTTGAAATGAGGATTTGTGAAACCCCGTAATCATTTCTAGAAATGACCCGTATAAAAATTGCTTCAATTTGGCCCAAGAAAATGTTCTGTTTTCTCTAAAAATATTGGTCGAGGTAAAATTCCAACCAATATTTTTGGGAGCTCAAGTATTTATTTTTGGCCATTTGAATTAATGCAAGAATATTTGCCTTGGATATATATATGTTATATATATAATATATGTCCAAAAATTATGCTAGTTGTTGAGGAGTTCTGGAATAATATAAATAGCTCCTACAAAAATTGGCATAAGAAAATAAATTGATTTAGTAATTTTATTAAATCAAAACATATGTCAGAAAAATAGAAAAGAAACAAAACCAGAAATGCTTACTTGTGCTCACCTGAGGCCTGGAACTGTGCGGCCTAGCTGGCCGGCCCGGTTCTGTTCTGGCCCAGCCCACTAGGGGCATAGCCGTCTTCCTCCTCTTGCCAGTAGGCAGAGGGGAAGCGGTGCCTGGCGCCGTGCGCGCCGGCACGCAGCTGCCTGCCTGGCGTCCTTCTCGCCGCCCTGGAGCGTCTGGACGACGCCACGCGCCCCCCGGACCCTCTCACTCTCCCCAATCCTCCCCTCTCCTCTCCCTCGCTTTCTCGCGCGACGCCCGAACACCACCGTCGCCGTCGCACGCCGTTGCCGCGCCACCGCCACGGACTCGCCTCCCCGACAAGTCCAAAAGCTCCGCGCCGTCTTCCTCGTCCTCGACGCCAAGCCACGCGCCTCGGGAGGCCCTGGAGCGCCGCCATCGCCATCGTCTTCATCTCCGACCACCCGAGGCCGCCCTCGCCGTTCCGGTCGCGTTCGACCCTCCTCGAGCTCGCTGACAACGTCTACGTTCTCCCCGTGAGCTCTACTTCGTTATCCCCTCCTCCCCGTGCTTGTTTGCCCCGCCTAGCTAGCTCAGCTGCCGCGCCCGAGACCTCATCGCCGCCGGCCATGGTGCCACCGTGGCCACAACTTGCAACCGAGCTCACCGCCGTTCTCAGTGCCCTCCCGCGCGTCATTTGCACCCAATCGCAACCCACTTAGTGCCCCGTAGCACCTAACCCAAGACGCACCGACTCCGCCGCCGCCGCCCCTGCCCCGTGAGCTCCGCTGCTCCCACGGCCTCCCGAAGGCTGGCTGGATGCGCCCGTGCACGGGCTACCCGCCGGTGGCCTCCGTGTGCCAAACTGTGGCCTCCAGCTCGTTCCGGCGAACTTCCGCCGTGGCTCGAGGTCGTCGCCGGCGAAACTCCGGCGATTGACGTGGCGCGTGATTAGCTGCTAACCTGCCACTTAATCCACCCCCTAAGCCACTGACTATGGGCCCCAGGGCTCGGTCAAACCCTGGTCAGCTGGGTTTGACTTGGGTTTAGCCCCGGTGACACTGACGTGTGGAGCCCACACGCCTGGTTTGACCCCAGTCAGCCGCAGTTGACCTGCTGACGTCATGCTGACCTCAAGCTGACGCAATAAATGATTTCTGGAATTAAAATAAATCAGGAAATTCCAGAAAATAGCCAAAACTTCAAAAATTCATATAAATTCAACCGTAGCTCAGATTGAAATAATTTATATATGAAAAATTATCAGAAAAATGCAATCTATCCATCTGTACCAGTTTCATGCATGATAAAACAACTTATACCTGATGTATAGGTGAAAACACATGAATGGCATTTATAAGAGCTTATTTTGGAGTTGCATTTGAACCTTTGGTTCAAATGGACTTCAACCTAATGAATGCTAGTTACATTAGCTCAAACAGCATCACATCTTCATGCCATGTTCATGCATCATATTGTTGCATATGCTTGTGTATTGATTGTTGGCACCGCTCCTTCTCGCTAGGTCCCGCTCGGAGACCGATCCAGTACTGCCCGAGGAGCGGTGCCCCCTGTCGATCTACCAGGCAAGCAAACCCCCTTGTTCATTCTGATACAATCCTACTCTCTCGCTCCTGCTCTCAGTTATTGCATTAGGACAACAACGATTCATCTGCTACTTTGTGCTGCGGTAGTTGAACCCATTCCTCTGCATGACCTGTCATTGCCACAGTAAATAGTTGAAACCCACTAGCATGTGTAGGAGTTGATTGAAGCCATTGTTGTGTTCCTACCATGCCATGCCTGCTATTGCTTAGAGTTTGTCAGGTCTGATTCATTGGGAATGAATTGGAGTACAGTGCTCTATGTTCTGATGCTGAGAGTGAACGTGTGAACACGATTTGGTAAAGGTAGCGGTGAGAGGCCATGTAGGAGTATATGGTGGGTTGTCTCACTGGAACCGTCCTTAAGCACTGAGTTCTATGTATGTTGTCCAATGACTAGCTACTACCACACATTGGAATGCTTAAGTGCCCCTCTCGACTTATTAACCAACTTGACCTCTGTCCAGGAGTCGCAACTAGTTTCTGGTGTTTGTAGGTAGTGTTAGTAGTCTACCAAGTGGCACCCGCCGTGGGCTTGGGATGACTAGGCACAAGTGGCACGGTGTACCAAGCGTAGATCCATCCGGCGAGGTGGGCTTGGGAACCCTGCACACATCATTTGGGGCCGTGAGCAACACCCCGGCCGGATCTCCTTGCGGACGGAACCCGAATAGGCGATAAACCTGGGCTAGAGTCTTGTGTGGTTAGTCAGGTCATGGCCGACACCCTCGCCAGGCTTCCGCTTGAAGGTTGCCGAGATACATGACGTGTACATGGCGGTAAGTGGCGAGAGCGTGTGTGAAGAAGCACACCCCTGCAGGGTTAACATGATCTATTCGAATAGCCGGGTCCGCGGTTATGGATTTCTTGGATGCTTACGTGGTACATAGACAACTTGAAGTGGATACTATAAAATGCTCAAGACAAGTGTGAGTGCTATGGATGGCCTTCTCGTATGGAGACGGGAATGAATCCATAGTAGTGTATTGTGTGATGACTAGTGGACTCGTGCGCCTATATCACCTCAAGGAAGTTCGGTAGTCGAGAACAGGATAGCCACAGAGTCAAAGCTGGCTTGCTTTGCAACTAAACCCCACATTACCTTCTTGATACAAATGCATGTATAATAGGATCTGATGTAAGTCTTGCTGAGTACCTTTGTACTCACGTTGCTTTATTTATGTTTTTGCAGCGGAGACTTAGGTCTTACTAGTGGTTCCGCTTGGACTTCGACGAGTAGCTTGTTACCTCAGCTACGATCTTGTACCCTTGGGAGGGTCTTGTAGATAGTCAGGCTTCTCAGCCTTTTTCTTTTGTAGTTGTCTGTACTCAGACATGTAATGCTTCTGCTTGTTGCTTGTATGCTCTGTATGATGGGTCCTGTGACCCCTGTTTGCAATAAATGCTATGTGGCTCTTCTGAGCCTTTATCTATATAAGTTTCCGTTATGTTGTGATGCCATATTGTACATCACATACTTGCATGTTATGCGTACGTGTAACGTGTATTGCTATGTGTGGGATCCGACAACCTAGTTGTCTATCCTTGGTAGCCTCTCTTATGGGGAAATGTAGTCTAGTGCTTCCACCGAGCCATGGTAGTCCGCTACAGCCCGGTTTACCGGAGTCCTGCTAGCCCATCACTACTGCTCCGGAACACTTGATCGGCGGACATGTGATTCACTTCGTTCTCGTGTTCCGTCCTTCGGGAAATGTCACGCGGTGACATCCGAGTCCTGCCTAGCTGCTACAGCCCGGGTTCCCGAGTCCTGTTAGCCTAGTGCTACAGCCCGGATTCGCACGCTGGCGACCGACATGCTCGATGTTGATTCATGTATGCCTGTCCCCATAGGTTAGTGCCACTTTGGGTTCACGACTAGTCATGTCGGCCCGGGTTCTCTGTCATATGGATGCTAGCGGCACTATCATATACGTGAGCCAAAAGGCGCAGACGGTCCCGGGCCATGGTAAGGCGACACCCGTGGGAATACCGTGCGTGAGGCCGCAAAGTGATATGATGTGTTACATGCTAGATCGGTGTGACCTAGGATCGGGGTCCTGACAGCAGGGCTGCTGCTCTCAGGCCTAGGTTGGACGAGGCTGAGAGGCGTGCGGAGGCCACGGCTGCCACCCTGGTCACGGCGCATGCGAACTTGGCCTCCGCCCGCGCCGAGCTGCTTTCTCTTCCGGAGCGGGTTGACAATGCCGAGGCCGTCGCACGACAAAGCAGGGAGGAAGTGCTCCAACGTCGGACGCTGGAGCGCGAGCATGGTCCTATGCTTCAGGATCTCCGGAACAGTGCTAATACCGCCTTGGGCTACATCTG
Organism: Aegilops longissima; assembly: GCA_021605205.1. NCBI lineage: Eukaryota > Viridiplantae > Streptophyta > Magnoliopsida > Poales > Poaceae > Aegilops > Aegilops longissima. The sequence continues at coordinate 100,054,379 of CM038676.1, read as the reverse complement.
CGACGAGAATGCTCCTGCCCCCACTCGAATGACTATGCCAGCCATCTGACCTTCTTTACCGACGTGGTTACGCGCCTGGAAACCCGGTCTGATAGGGCTCGCCGGCTCGTGGAGGAGAGTAGTTGGGGCCTGCTCGGGCGCGCATTCTCCTGTGTCTTCAGCCACCTTAGGAACACCTTCCCCGACTTCGACTTCGACACCACCATTGCCCCCGTACCGCAGGCCGTCCGGGGCGATCTAGTGCGGTCGGTGGAGGACAACATGGACGCGCTGGTCAGAGCCTTTGCCTCTGACGACGACGCGGTGGTGGCCACCGCAGACGAAGGCGACGTGGTTGACGATGGCGACGGAGGCGTCGCCGAAGGCGGCGATGGTGCCGGCGAAGACGGAGATGATGCGAGTGACACGTCCGAGGGTGATGTAGCGAGCGACATATCCGGCTGATCCCATGTTCTCCTGTCGTTGCATCCAATAAGCAAAAACTCGGGCGTGGCCCTTGGAAAACTTGTAGGAGCATTTTGAGAGGGGGAGCCCCTCATGTAAGCAAGTCGCAGCCTTTACTTTCCTATGCGGTATTGAATCTGTGCCCTCGTGGACTCATGAGTCCAGGGGCGAGTTCCCCGTTGTGGTTTACCTTAGTCAGCGCTAGCCTCGAGCTGGGCCACGAGGCTACGAGTTTCTCTGTATCCTGCGGAGCTGTTCGACCTGTCAGAAGGGGCTCCGCAAGAGGCAAGCGCTAGTTGCAGAGTTAGCGCGTGCTCGGCGCGCGTGTACTTCGCGCAGTCCCGCTCACGAGGGGCTCGTGAGGGGAAGGCGATGGACTTGAGTCCCAGACAAAACGAAATCCAGAAAGCAAGAAACTGCTCGAACAAGAAGAGGCACCCCCACGCGTATCGACAAAAACTCGGCTTCAACTTAAATCCAGATCCAGAAAGAAAAGCTATAGAAAGAGAGATCCAAAGAAAATGGCCGCGTTCAGCACCTAGTCTAGTCTTCTGGTCTTCAAGTCTTCTCACCAGCGCGGACTAAGTGCTGCCACTAGGCGTGGGAGGGAGCCCCAGGGCCTGAGGCCGGCACCCCCGAGACTCCGGGGCGTGTACAACCCAACTCATTATTACGTGAGAGTGTCATGGGCGGCGAGCTTCACAGGCACTAGGCCTTCTTCACAGGTACCGACCTTGCTTCATATCGCCAGACGAGGGCCCCGCCCTACGCCACCCTTGACCACCTTTGAGCCGACCGGCAACCTGGACGACACAAAGGGGGGAAAGGGGACGCCAGCGGTGCCCTCGGCGACCACAGGTCCTCTGCCGGGGAAGGGTCGTCGAAGCCTCCCCGGCAGAAGGCCTACCTCCGGGTGCCGCCCGGCTTCGCGCGACGTGGGGAGGTGCCCCGTTCCTGGCTCCCTCCGCACAACCCCCAACGAGCTTCCCCTGGCGGAAGAGGCATTGCTGCGCCAGGGTGATCTGCCGAGGCTGTAACTTGGTTCACTGGAAGCCCATGGTTAGCGTAAGCTTGCTCCTGAGAGATTAGCGGTACCCTGTAGTTGTCGTTGATGGTGCGATCGTCGCGGTTCTCTGTTGGTTCCTGGAAGGCTTCTACTCCTAGCGCCCCTTCTTCCCAATCTTCTCCAACGAACAAGCCGGGGTCGTCCTCCGGTGCGTACTCCTGGTCCATCAGGCGGGGCACGTAGGCTTCCAGGGCTATTACCCCGAAAACCTTGCTGTAGTGCCCCACAGTCCATGTTGCCCGGCCCAGCGTGGCGTCCTGAGGATAGTAGCGTGGCATCTCGTCGGGACCATGGGGGGCGACGCTTGTGCCCGTGCTTGTCGCGGGCGGTGGAGCCCCCGACGCTGCCGGCCGCGTTGGTGTTGACGAAGCCCCCATGCGCGCCCGACGGCGCGTGGTTACGGCGAGGCCTGCCATGAGGCCCCGTATCAGCCTGAAAAGGGAGCCGATAGCAAAAAGGCGGCGCTCCTGAGGCCGCCGAGTCCAGCAGCTCGGCAACGCGTTCTAGCAGTGCGTCCCGGCCGCTCTCCATCAGCCGGCACCGTAGCAGCTCCCTTGCCACGGTGAGTGCCCCCCCGCATGTTTGCCTGCTCCCACCGCGAGTGCGGCGTGGCTTGCTACCCTTGCAGCGGCTCGCACCTGTCGTGGAGTGAGGGTGGACGATGCCTGGCCGCGCCGCCCGCGCCCTGCAGCGTTGGACGGCACCCGCGCTGCCTGGAGCGCGGGGTCGAGGTCTTCATGAGCAGGCATCGTTGCCCGTTCCGGCCAGGCTGCCCAGCGGTCGGAGTCAGCTCTTGGGTCGCCGGACATCTTGGCCGTGGAGTGTTGGCAGGTCGATTGTCGAAGAAGAAGCTCCGGCGCACCCCTACCTGGCGCGCCAAATGTCGGAAGTGGGGTTCCGGCAAACCTTAAGGTTCGAACTCTGGGGTGCGCGCGAAGTCTTTACCTCCTACTGATCCACGCCCTAGCTCGCTGAGATCTCGCGGACGAACTCGACGAACTCGCAACACAGAAAGACACGAGATTTATACTGGTTCGGGCCACCGTTGTGGTGTAATACCCTACTCCAGTGTGTGTGGTGGTGGATTGCCTCTTGGGCTGATGATGAACAGTACAAGGGGAAGAACAACCCCCTGAGGTTGAGGTGTTCTTGTGCTTGCCGAACTTGTGTGAGTGAGGACTCGATGCCCCTACTGTGGTGGCTAGCTCTACTTATATAGGCCCTGGTCCTCTCCCCAAATATTGAGCGGGAAGGGAGCCAACAATGGCGGGAAAATTTGAAAGGGGACAGCTAGTACAAGCTATCCTAACAAAAGTGGTCTTCCCCTGTGAAAGGCTCTGGTGGTGACGCCGTCTTGGGCTCCACGGTGACCTCCGTCCTGCCATCCTTCTGGTCTTGGTCTCGTTGCACCGATATGGCAACCTTTGCCTGATGCCTCGGTACTCCTCGCCTGCGCTGGCCTCCTTAGCACCAAAGAGGAAAGAAGGACGCTGCACGCGCTGGCGCCCGCCTGGTGCCGATTTTCATGGCTCACGTCACGAGGGCCTCGTGAGGTTTGCCCCGCCTTGATATCTCCGCTCCTCATGAGCCCGCCTGGCTAGGCCACTCCTGAGGAGGTCTTGCGTCGTCCGCCTCGCGAGGCTTGGCCCCTCGCGAGGGTCTTGAATGCTTTGTTGATGAAGATGGGCCATACGGCCCGCTGACTTAGCCATGCCGTGGGCTGCGGTGGCAGGCAAGTCTGGGGACCCCCGTTCCCAGAACGCCAACATATACAAGGCCACTAACACTAATCGATGCAATATTAATGGTGTTTGCCGCATAGTACTACTAGCAAAGGAGGACATTAATTATCCCTTGCATGCATGTAGGAGTGTGAGCATTGGCTTGATGTGCATGAAAGAGAAGAATACACATTAATTTACACGGCAAACAAGGAAACAAGGTGGCTTGCAACATTGAGTTAGAAGGCATTAATTTTTGCCTTGGTACCTGTAATATGGGTTTGTGGCCTTGTATACGAAAATGGAGTCCGATAAAATTCTCGAGATACCATTTATTCGATAAAATTATCGAGCAATCATTAGTTTTTACAAAATGGGATTACTCCTCCATGGGTCAATCACAACAGGTTTTTTGTAAAAAAATGCATCTTGATGTTTCGTGCAATGCACGAGCATCTTGCTAGTCCATGAAAACAACACATGGCAAAATTTCACGGCGAACGAGGGATTTGAATCTGTTGGGAGGGGCTGTTTGGATCTTGTCCGGGGTAGCCAAAATATTGGCGACCCTTTTGTCCACCGGTGCCTTTGCCACCGATGAACGAGGAATTGCTCGGGTTCTCATGCATCCTCCAGCGCTCACGTTGGAGACGAGCTCGCACGAGCTGTGTTCTTTTTGTCCCACCACGCCGCCCGAGCCGCCCGCAGACCGACCGACGAGCCGCAAATTATGCCATCCAACCATAGCCGCACACATTATGACAGCAAGTCAACCAACCGGACGAAATTCATGCGAACACGGTGATATTTCATATAAACAATGACGAAAATCATATAAGATACCGGATTTTCATACAAACATGACGGATTTTGTTACATTCAAATGAACTACGCGGTGCTAGTTCTAGACAGCACAGGTATATAATACCTGGCCTAAATGGTCGCCCGCCGATCGATTTGTGTTCCTCATGTCCGATAGCACGATCACCGGACTGCCGGGAGCCCTGGAGGTATATGCGGGGTCGACGAAGGTCCTCGCAAGAAAAGGATCCGGCAAGACACCTTCTGTGTACACCGGCGTCGCCTTCGTGGTGTCCTTCATGGGACCCAAGCGGCGACGGCCTCCCGTGTTCTACTTCTCCTCGATGATGGCGGTGGACGCGGAGGCGCTCGCCACCGACTCGTCACTCTCCGCGCACCCGGCTTCTATCGCTGCTTGCATGGCGCGGCCACCGGCATGGGAGTCTCGGCCACAAAAACAGGAGACGAGGTACGAGGCGGCGGCGTGGACGGCAGCAATGACGCCCGTGCGCTGCTCCTCATCGAGCTGGCCTGGAGCGGCGAGTTGCTGAACCGCGCGCCGGCTTGGGGCGGCAACTGTCTCCGTCGGGCGAGGGGAGGGAGGTGGATCAGCGAGCTGCATAGCTCGTATCCGGCGGGCTCGGCGGGCCACCCAGCTGGCTTGGATGCGGAATAACTACTCTTCGTAAGCCATTGTAAGAGTGGACAAAATGGTGAAGGAGGAGATAGGGAAACTGCGGAGGTGTGCGATTCTTGGCCGGCGTTTGGCCTCGTTTAAATAGGAGATTAAATAGACGGTGGACGGGAGGAGCTTGGCCGGCGTTGCGTTTAATGCCAGCCCGGTCATGAACGGACGTGTGTCCAGAGTGGCTTTCTCGGCTTCCACACGGGCGGGTTTCATGGAGGCGTTTGAATGCGGCAAGGAGGCGTGTTCAGCCGGGCGTGCAGCTAGTGGCACCCTTGACTCTGACGTAGGATAGCGCGCCATTCTTCCACCAACGTGTGGGCTCTTTGGGTACATGGCCTGCATGTCAGTGATCCAACGCAGGTAGCACACAACAGAGGAACCTTTGGTGGGCCAGGGCGGTCAAAAGCGGGTTCATAAACCGATGATTGTTCATTGAGTGTGACGTCATCCTTTTCATGTAGATAAGCCTACTATGTTGATAGCCCGTTCAATATGTTGTGATTCATAAAGACCGCTACAAACATCAATGTTCTGCTTATCACAGATAAGATTGATTAATACCCATAACAATCCATGTCCTTAACAAAGGGTGCATGCACGTATAGGTTGAGCGTGTGTCTTGCGTCGTGTGCTTTGTGCATACAGGCGTGCGAGTGTTGCGTGCGTGCAAGGGTACGTTTCAGTGTTGCATGCATGTGTGCGTATGTGCGTGTGTTCGTGAGTGCATGTATGCGCTGCTGCTGTTGCCTTTGCATGCGTGCGTGTGTTCGTTATGTGTACGTGTCAGTGTTGCACGCCTGCATGCGTGCGTGTCTTGCGGGCGTGCATGTGTATGTTCGGGGTGAGGCTACATGTCAGTCGACTGACTTTTTGATCTCTGGTCATTAGATTTTCCAGCCGTTGGATACAAAATCAAGGGCCTGGAGTTTATCATCAAACTCCACCCCCTGAGCCGCCAGCCACCATCGGCCGAACCGCCAGCCCTCGCCGTTGCGGCCGCCCGCGCGCACGCCAGAAACCACTCCTCACCGCCAGCCGCGCGCAGACCGCCATCCTTTAGGCCCCCAGCACTGAGCTTTTTCTCCGACGATCCCCACCCCACCGCCTAATCAACCCCCCCCACCGCCGGCGACTGCCAACCAGAGGTCTCACGACTTCGAGTACCCACTGACCACTAATTCATTACCATTTCCGTCCTTCATATATGCGCTGACGAGTGGGCCCTATGGTAATGTGCGCTGCTGAATGTGGACCGTTTGACTAGTCAACTGATCGTGTCATCAGCAAATTACGGAGCTGTATGGTGAGCCAGTGACCGTATGATCACCCTAAAATGTATTTTATTAACACAATACAGACTCAAACTATCATTTCTTTCTTTCATATACGGGCTGACAGGTGGGCCCCACGGTTACGCGCCCCGATGGTGCAACACTAGTTGCGCCACGTGGAACATTTGATTGGTCAATTGATTGTGTCATCAGCAAAATACGGAGTTGTACGGGTGATCCAGTGATCGTATAATCATGACATGTATTTTTTTAACATGGTACAGATGCAAGGGCTCATATATACGCGCAAGCACTCACCGCTATAAGCGCACACACGCAGACCCTACCCCTATGAGCACCTTCGAGAGAGTGGGCCAGCATATGATCTTGAGATTTTACGAAGTCACCGTAGGTGCCTCATAATCGAGTGGAACGTCTCCTCCCACTGAATGCACATCGCCAAAAAATACTGAAATTAACCCAGGATAAATGCGAGCATCGGGACTTTAACCCTGGTGGGCTCGAGAAACCACTGTCCTCCTAACCATCCAACCACATGTTGGTTAGCACGACAAAATGTATGTGGTGACCGTGATGAGCTTATTCTGAAATGCAGTGACCATATTGTGCTTTCGCTTCAAATACAATGACCGTAAGTGTCATCAACAAAATACGGAGCACACATCAAATGCAAAGTCCGTCAGTGTCATCAAGAAAATACGGAGACGTATCATGAGCTAGATATCGTATGATCACCACGAGAATGTATACGGTGACCGTAATGAGCATATTCTGAACTCCAGTGACCGTATAGTGCTTTAGCTTGAAATACAGTGACCGTCATGCGTGAATGTGTCGTGGGCATGCATACTTTTAGAGGGCTGAGAGATAGTTTGTGTGCGTACGTGAAAGTGGCGTAGAAAGAGGGGATGTCCGGTGGAGACAAGGAGAGATATGCCCTTCGTTTCTATTTCCCGTGACTAATATTTTAGGAGAATATATAAACACTCACAATGCAGAACAAATATTTTTGGATGCACCATGCAATTAACTTTCATGTATAACATTGTACTATTGTATATGCTTATTTTCTTAGTGGCCGATTGCGTGTGTGGTGTGGTGGGCACATCATTTCTAGTTGTGGTGGGTCAACATGAGGACTCATGGGTTGGTTCCATCCAGCGCCACATAGGTTGGATCGAGACGCATTATACGAAGACCCATGTGGAGGACTCGGCGTACAACACGAAGCTAGCTACCAGAGTCACGGAGGACTCTATCCCCGCTGGTGATAAGCCGACTATATATGATTTGTAACCCTAGGCCCCGAGTATGTTATAGAAGCTTGGGGGCTAGTTCGTCGATAGTATACACACACGCACAATGCCTGGTATTCACATGTACTTTGTACACACCCCTATCACTAATATACAGTACCAGGAGTAGGCTTTTTCCTCAACTGCAAGGGTCCGAACTAGGGTAAAACTTTGCCTCGTACTACCATCCAGCCTAACAGTCAGGGATATCCTACCGAATGATATGATGGAATCATATCTGCCAACTACTAAGAGAGAGGTGTGTCTGGGGGGGGGGGCAATGTGTGCGAGAGAGGCCTAAAGATAATGTGCGTGCGGGAGACACGTAGGTACATATGTGTGCGTATAGAGGGCTAGTAGAGACCGTGCGTGTGTATATACGGATGGGAGAGAAATAGTGTTTTCCAACTGAGATTAGTGAAAAGAGTGGTACATAGTAGTCAGAAAGAGAGAGAGAGAGAGATACAGAGAGAGCATGTGCGTGAGACTCCCCGACACCCCGAGAGAGATTGTGAGCATGTGTGAAAGAGAAATGCCGATGCTTATAAAGTGTGTGCACTTATGTGGTAGATAGAGAGATATATAGCGCGTTTGTGAGAACGGGCCGAGGCATAGTGCATCTACGTGTAAAAGGCGGTTCTACGCATTAAATTAAATTATAAATGGCATTATTATTTTTGGATGAGATCATGAATTTTGCAAATTGAGTATGGACGAAAATCGGTCTATCAGACACCCATACTCTATTGAATTCTAGCATGTGCATGTGTTTATTTCATATTATCGATCCATATAGTGAGAGCGGTTTGAAATACAGGCAATGGATGCTTTTGCAATTCATATATAAACATTAATTAGTGCACTCCATGTTGTTAGTGTGAAGCACTTTATACATTTTTCACTTGCATGGATACATTCCAAATTGCTAGCTACAAAATAGAATACATGTCGAATTCAACATAAAGGGGGTTTCAAAGATTCGAATTCATAGGAAGTGCATTCATCTATTTGAACCCGAGATAATGGCATTTGTAAATCAGATGTAAAAGGGGGCATCAATCTTTGTTGTGCATTTGAACATGCTATATATATTCATACGCATGTCTAACTTTTTTTGCAACCAAGGAGATTATATCTGGAACCATGCATGAACTGAGGTAAGTTTCATATTTTTTAATATATACTCGTGTACAATGTATATTCAAATGTACCACCTCCATTCCAAAATAATCGTAGCTTTAGGATTTTCAAGAGTAAAGATTTGTGAAGTTTGACAAATCCTGAATGTTCAATTCAAGAGAACCGAAAACGTTAATGCTTCTACTCCCAAATATTGAACGAAGCGCCAAATAGGCCTCTGGTCATCCAAAACCGCGCGAGACTAATGTTTGGTGGTAGGAAATTACTGTCCTGACTCTGGCCCTTGTAGCCTATCGGCCCGATGTCCAAAGGTCTAAACCGGGGTAGGTTTGTAACTTCACCAAGACGCCAGTCTCAAGCGCCTCCGAGAAGCATTCATACGCCGTGGGTGCCTAAACACCCATGCGCTCGGCCAAAATCTATCCTGCCCACATTTGGGACACCTGAGATTACTGTCCTACCCCCAACCCGCAATATGTCTGAAATTTTAGATGGGTGCCTAAACAATTGTTCCCCCTTAGTTCCCCGCCTCCCTCCGTTTCCCCATCCATACTCCGTGGGCGCCAAAACACCCTCTCCACCAGCCGCGAAACCCCAGCCTCCTCCGTCCTCCACCCCATAGCACCCAATCCACCGCCGCCCAACTCCATCACGCCGGAGCCGGTACCCCGACGTCATCACCCAACGCAACCGCAATCGCAACACCCTCAAGGACTTAGCAGCTGAAGCCGAGGTAGAGCTGCCTCCACGACCCCGACGCCGACGTGCGCCATACCAGAACCACTCCGACCACGCCGTCCTGCGCCTCACTGCTGTCGCTCCACTGTCGCAACCGTCCACCGCACCGGAGCTGTTCCCGCTACGCGATTGTTCGCCGCCTCGGATCTGCTTCCCCGCTGCCGACAGACGACCACCACACCACACTAAACAACTTGGCCATGGGTTCGTCCAAGGCTGCACCGTCCTCCACAACTTCTTTCGGTGAACCACAAGAAGATCATTGGAAAAATGAAGGAGGGCACACCATCGCCAGAGAAAGAGGTACTCCTCTTCCCTTATTCATGCAAACCTTACGTCTCTGCTCACACCGTATTCATCCCACAAAGAAACTAGTTGAGCGCTTTCATCGCATCTTCTTCATGATACTAAATGCACAAGGTTTCCTCCTTTACTATTTCACCTTTACTAGAGGTTAGAGTCTGGATTTCAATTCAGGGTCAGTCGAACCGCAATTCAAAGAAGCAGCACCCGCTTAGGCACGCGGAGCACCTAGTCCGCCTGTTCGTCGGGGAAGCGGCGCATCGATGTCTATCATAGGGGTGTGGGGTGCAGGAGCTGCTTGCGCCCGATCTGGAGGTCGGAGGGGCTTGAATGGATTGCCGGGGGCGGTGCGGTGTGGTCGAGGGGAGGGCGCAGGCAGGGGACTGGGCCAGTGGTCGCTGTCGTTTCGAGGAAGATCGTCAACACTGACTGGCTAGAGGTAGATGAAGGCGATCTGCCCATTCTTTGTACATTGGACGGTGCAAAAAAAGGGACTGACCTATTTGTTTTCAGTCGAATGTTATTTTCATAGAATCCTGTAGTAATTTAGTGTGCCATGCATGTTGCAGAGCTATCATATGTCTCCCGTCATTTATTTCTCACCGACCTGCTATCTGCTACCTTTACACTGTACTAATTGTGCACACACTTCACCCATACTCACACTATTGTTTTTTTATGCATGGGTATTTCAGACTCTGACGCCGTGTTGATGAATGCTGAAAAGTAAGGAAAGAAGTCGCTCCAGTGTAATTCGAAGATAAGCACTAAGTGTTTCAGCACTCTAAAGGATGCAAATGTCGCAGATTGGAGCGATGGCGTAGCTCTAGCTTGATGATCTCAATTGCCACACACAACCATCCACGGTGCTTGCTTTAACTTCGCGCTGTCAAATGTGGTTGCATGTTGCATATGGTGTCTAGCTTGTATTGCTTCCAATTTGGTTAAATTGCATCTGCTTACTTTACACATTATACCTTTGAGAATGACATGCCTTCCTGTTTTTGATACATACTCCCTCCGTTCAGAATTACTCGTCCAAGAAATGAATGTATCTAGATGTATTTTAGTTGTAGATACATCCATTTTTGTGACAAGTAATTCCGAATGGAGGGAGTACTACATATGTCTATTAACCATGTTCGTACTTCAAACTAATGCTTTTTGTATCCCTCGTCAATCACTTATGATGAGACAGTCACCCGGGTGGGTTACTGGGAGACGCCATACTCGTTTAAAGAGTGCAGTGTCATCCTGCCCACATGATTCTCAAGAAACAGCAAAGCTAAATGAAGATAGTCAACGTAGCTCTCTAGTTGATGACCGCAATTCCCCCACACCATCATCACAGGTGCTTGCTCTAACTTCTCAGTGTGATATGTGGTTGCATGTTGCATACGGTGTCTAGCTTGTAATGCTTCTAATTAGGGTAAATTGCATCTGCTTAGTTTACACATTATACCTGTGAATATGACATGCCTTCCTATTTTTGGTACACACTACATCTATCTGTTAACCTTGTTCTTACATGAAACTACCTCTCTTCTGTATCCTGCATCAATCACTTACGATGAGTCACCTTTATTCGTTGCATATTGCATATTATTTCTAGCCTCTTGCCATGTATTGCTTCTAATTTGGTCAAATACATTTGTTAGGGCACCCTTTTAATTTGGCAGAGTGATATTGGTTTCATCTTTCATATGGTTTCTAGCTTGCATTGATTCTAACAAGTTTAAGCACCTTGTGCTTAGTTTACACTTTATACATCATACATGTCAATATGTCATGCCGTCCTATTTTTCATACATATTTCATCCTCCTATCATGCGGCTGCCTTACATGAAAGTAGTGTTCGTTAGTATCATGCATCAATGAGTTCTGAAGAGCAAATTTTATTCCTTTTTCTTGTGGGTTTGACTTGACAAGGAAAAATTAAGAAAGAGGAAGGAAAAGAGTAAGTAAGGCGATGATGATGGTCCTCTGCAGCAACATAAAAGGAGCATCTGTACCGATTCTCCTTGTACTGATAGTGCATTACAAGGTCCAAGTCTCCGTTCCCCTACTCCACCATCCAAGGTGCTTGCTCTAACTTGGCAGTGTGATATCTGGTTGCATGTTGCATATGGTGTCTAGCTTGTATTGCTCCTAATTAGTGTAAACTGCATCTGCTTAGCTTACACATGATACGTGTGAATATGACACGCTTCCCTGTTTTTGGTACATACTATATCTGTCTATCACACCATGTTCTTACAGGAAACTACTCTTCTTGTGTATCCTGCATCAGTCACTTATGATGGAACACCTTTAAGTTGGCAGTGTGATATTGGTTTGCATCTTGAATATGATTTCTATCATGTATTGCTTCTAGTTTGATGAACGCCACCTATGACGAGACAGTTTTAACTTGGTAGAGTGATATTGATTGCACCTTTCATATGGTGTCTAGTTTGCAGTGCTTCTAATTTCTTGAAGTGCCTTCTGCTTAGTTACTACATCATAGGTGTGAATATGTCAAGCCATCCACTTTTTCGTACATATTCCATCCTCGTATCATGAATTTGCCTTTCATCAGAGTAGTGTTCGTCAGTATCATTCATCAATGAGTTCTGAAGAGCAAATTTTATTCCTTTTTCTTGTGGGTTTGACTTGACAAGGCAAAATCAAGAAAGAGGAAGGAAAAGAGTAAAAGGCGATGATGGTGGTCCTCTGCAAGCAACGTAAATGGAGCATCTGTACCGATTCTCCTTGTCTTGATAGTGCATTACAAGGTCCAAGTCTCGCTTCCCTACTCCACCATCCAAGGTGCTTGATCTAACTTGGCAAAGTGTGATATCTGGTTGCATGTTGCATATGGTGTCTAGCTTGTATTGCTCCTAATTAGTGTAAACTGCATCTGCTTAGCTTACACATGATACGTGTGAATATGACACGCTTTCCGCTTTTTGGTACATACTATATCTCATCTATCACACCATGTTCTTACAGAAACTACTCTTCTTGTGTATCCGCATCAGTCACTTATGATGGAACACCTTTAAGTTGGCAGATGTGATATTGGTTTGCGTCTTGAATATGATTTCTATCATGTATTGCTTCTAGTTTGATGAACGCCACCTATGACGAGACGGTTTTAACTTGGCAGAGTGATATTGATTGCACCTTTCATATGGTGTCTAGTTTGCAGTGCTTCTAATTTGTTGAAGTGCCTTCTGCTTAGTTACCACATCATAGGTGTGAATATGTCAAGCCATCCACTTTTTCGTACATATTCCATCCTTATATCATGACTTTGCCTTTCATCAGAGTAGTGTTCATCAGTATCATGCATGAATGAGTTCTGAAGAGCGAATTATATTCCTTTTTCTTGTCGGTTTGACCTCACAATGCAAAATCAATAAAGCTGAAGGAAATTGGCAAGGCATTGGATGATGGTGGTCCTTCTGAGCAACTAAAACGGAGGGTCTCTAAAGATTCTACTCCGCCATCTTGCATTGTCTTCTAGCTTGTACTGCTTCTAATTTCTTGAAATGACACTTACGACGAGACACCTTTTACCTAATAGAGTGATAATGGTTGCATGTTCATATGGTGCCTAGCTTCCATTTCTTCTAATTTTGTTGAAATGCCTTCCGCTTACTGTTTTTTCATACATATTCCATCCACCTATCGTACGTGTGAATATGAAATGCTGTCTTTTTTGTATATATTCCATCCTCCTATCCCGCGCTTGCCTTACATCAAAGTAGTGTTCGTCTGTATCATGCATCAACCAGTTATGTAGAGCTAATTTTATTCATTTTCTTGTGGTTTTGACTTCATAAGGCAATATCGAGAAAATAGGAAGGAAAAGAGTAAGTTAGGGGATGTTGGTGGTCCTCCGCCACCGACGCAAGCAGGACTCTCTAGATTTGCCATCGCCATCGCTAATGAAGTTGAAGTCCTAAGTCTACATGATGAGTTCATCTCCGTACTCCACCATCGCAGTGCTTGCTCTAAGTTGTGATGTGATAATTGGTTTCATGTTGCATATGTTGTCTAGCCTATATTTCTTCTATTTTGATTAAATTGCACCTGCTGAGTTCATACATTATACATGTGCATATGACATGGCGTTCTGTGTCTAGAATACACTGCATCTATCTATCATACCATGTTCTTAAATCAAAGTACTGCTGTTGTGCATCCCGCATCAGTCACTCATGATTGGACACTTTTAACATGGCAGTTTGATAGTGGTTGTATCTTGCATTGATTTCTACGTTGTACTGCTACTAAATTTTTGAATTGCCACTTATGACACGACACTTTTAACTTGGCAGAGTAATATTGGTTGGATCTTTCATATGGTGTATAGCTTGCATTACTTCTATTTTCTTGAAAATCCTTCTGCTTAGTTTACACATCGTAGCTGTGAATATGTCATGCCGCCCTGTTTTTCTTACATATTCCATCCTCATACGGTTGTCTTACATCAAAGTATTGCTTGTCTGTATCATGCATCAATGAGTTTTGAAGAGCGATTTTATTCTTTTGTGTTGTGGGTACGACTTGACATGGCAAAGTCAAAAAAGAGCAAGGAAAATAATATAGTAGGGAGTGGTGTTACTCGTCGGGTGAAACGGAAAAGGATCTGCCGTGCAGATTCTGCTGGTACTTATAGTGCAGTAGAATGGCCAAGTCCACCGGCTAAATCTACAAACACAAGATCACCGCTCCACCAGCTGCAAGATCCGCTTAATCTGCATGTACAAAGATCTCAACGAGTTACTCGCTCGCTTGCTCGAATTGGCCGTTCCCAAGCTGCCTTCACACCTAACACTACTTTCAAGCAATCGATGACACAACAGGACTTGGCAAGATCGAGATGAACACAGCCGGGGTTGGGTGCGACATATGCCAAAGGATGGCTTATCATGGTGGGAGCGAGTAGAACGTCGCCGGTGCTCGGAAGCGGGATGAGGCGTGAACACGTCACGCCGCGAACTTTACCCAGGTTTGGGGCTCTCGGTGGAGATAACACCCTAGTCCTGCTCATGGGTCTCCGCATGATCACTAAGGCACTAGTGATACAATGGCGCTCCTTGAGCTATATGCTAGAGGTGGAAGAGAGCAAGGCTAGCTCTCCCCTCTCTCTATGTGTGAGTCTAGTTCTAACAGGTCCGGAACCCCCTTGCATGGGTGCCCTGGGGGTTTATATAGGCCTACCCCACAGGGGTACAATGGTAATCCGGCCGGGCGTAGGGCCCGGCCGTCAGCCTCTTCGGCCGCAGGCTTCTCCGCCGACTGCTGGGGCCCGCCGCCTGGTTGGGTGCGGGGCCGACAGGCCGTACCCGCCGCTCCCGGGTCTTGTCGGCAGCTGATCACTGTTGCCGTGTCTCTGATGACGCGGGCTTGGTTAGGGGGTCATGGCTACAGTTCCGCCGCCGGGCGGCATCGTAGCCACTCCCTGTCTCGTCTGATTAATGGCGCGTGGGGCCTCGGGAAGGGGCGGGCCGACTCCTAGGGGCCGACCTCCCTCAAGTCCGACTGGTAAGGTTCTTGACGTCTTCTGGGCTCTCGCCGACTAGCGGGGCCCATCGTCCTGGGCCGTCTGAGACGGTCGTCGTGGGGCAGGACTCCTTTGCTTCGTGATGATGTCGGGATGGCATGGCAACAAATGCGTGCGGCGGAGATCTCCTCGATCTTGCCTGCTGTGGCCACGCCAGCCCCTGGAAAGGGGAGGGGATGGTCTACACTGTAGCCACTCCCCGCCCCGTCCCCGCCGATGAGGGCATGGGCTTTGCCGTTGACGCGGGCCGACTCCTCGAGGCCGGCTTCCCTAGAAGCCGCCAGTTAGGAGTCGGCTTGTCTTGACCTTGCCTCTAGGACTCGGCCGTTTATGGGCAGCCGGCTGTTCCTCCAGCCGGCTTCTAGAAGACGGCCCTTCATCTTGGCATCTTGAGGGGCGCAATCAGCCCCGATGTCTTGAAAGGCTATGGGCTTCGGGTTAGCCTACCCGTGGTCCATTACTCCGACAATAGTCCCCGAAGACGGTGAGGCGCCGCGAGTGATTGGTCGAGGAGCCTCGGCAGTTTCCACCTTCCAGCATTGGGGATAGAGTTTCTTCCGCCTTCCGCCAGGCCGACTGGTAGGAGTCGGACTCGCCCAATCTCACTTGTCCAAAAATTTTCGAACGCCTCGGCGGGATCCAAGTGGCGTGCTAGCTAAGCTTCCAGGCCGCCGCCCGCTTTGGGTTTGTCACGTGGCGACGAGCGGCCGGGCCAGTCTGCCCAGCCACGCGCGTGATGGGACACGCCTGCCAGCAGGGCCCGCCACTACCACGCCTCGGCACGCGAGCGGATCCGCTGCGGCCGAGGTGGGTGGTTGAGGTTCCTGCGGAGTTACTGCGCATGTCGGTGTCAAAACTGGCGGATCTCGGGTAGGGGGTCCCGAACTGTGCGTCTAGGCGGATGGTAACAGGAGACAGGGGACACGATGTTTTTACCCAGGTTCGGGCCCTCTCGATGGAGGTAATACCCTACTCCTGCTTGATTAATATTGATGATATGAGTAGTACAAGAGTAGATCTACCACGAGATCAGAGAGGCTAAACCCTAGAAGCTAGCCTATGGTATGATTGTTGTTCGTCCTATGGACTAAAACCCTCCGGTTTATATAGACACCAGATAGGGTTAGGGTTACACAGAGTCGGTTACAATGGTAGGAGATCTACATATCCGTATCGCCAATCTTGCCTTCCACGCCAAGGAAAGTCCTATCCAGACAAGGGACAAAGTCTTCAATCTTGTATCTTCATAGTCTAGGAGTCCGACCAACGGTGATAGTTCAGCTATCCGGACACCCCTAGTCCAGACTCCTCAAGTAGTCTCCCGAACCAGGCTTCAATGACGATTTAGTCCGGCGCGCATATTGTCTTGACATTGCAAGGCGGGTTCCTCCTCGAATACTTCATAGAAGGTTTTGAACACAAGGATAGTGTCCGCTCGCAAAATAAGTTCCACATACCACCGTAGAGAGAATAATTTTTGCACGATGCGCTAACGTATTCAAGGGCGTGACATCACACCACAGCCAGCCTTTATACGAATCGTTTTACTGTTCCACCTCAAGCGTTTAGCGAGGCAGTTTCCTTGGCACGTCTTATCAAAGCAGAGATCGTGCCCCCTCATTCCGGGTTTCTCATCAATACGGACGTGGGTAACCCAACTGTGCCCATTGGCACGCCTCCTCTATCGAAGGCGGGTCCCAATCGACCACGGGGAGGGCTCTTGGTATTCAACCTCTTTATAATGAGACCAAAGCCATCTTCTTTTTTCCACCCTCCATCGAGTTCGCCTCACACTTCGAGTTCTAACACCCAAAGCTTCAGATTTAGGCGCTGCGGACCTTCGATGATGTCCGGCTCCGACCAGCTCGGCCGATGGATGTCTTCTTCCGTGACAGAAGAAGATGTGGTAAAGCTGTGAGACGCCAGGTATCTAACCGGCGAGATCTCGAATAGGCTGCCTGCTCCAGGGCAGGTCATTCCCACTCCCGAGCCCGGTGAGAGCGTGGTGTTCGTGTCACACTTCCTTCGGGGTTTAGGCTTCCCGACGGATCCCTTTGTGCGGGGCTCATGTTTTATTATGGGCTGGATTTCCATGACTTGAATCCGGAGTCCATCCTCCATATCTCGTCATTCATTGTCGTATGTGAAGCCTTCCTCCATATTACCCCTCACTTTGGATTGTGGCTCAAGACCTTCAAGGTGGAGCCGAAGATGATCGAGGGGCAACAAGCAGAGTGCGGAGGGGCGGTCATAAGCAAGTGTCTTTGATGCTGCGTGGCCGAGGGCTCTTTTCAAGAGGAGCTTGGTTTGTGGCAGCGGGAGTGGTTTTATATCACCTCTCGGGGGCACCAAATGGGTGGCGCCACCCGCCTTCGCTCAGGAGTCCACAGCGGCTGGCATCATGGGTCAGCGGGGGCTCGACTTGGGGCCGTCAAGGGCGTTCCTACATTGCAGGGCCGATTCGAGACCTCCACGAAAGAGAGATCAATCAGGTCGCAGTGGCGCAGGTTATATTGATTCGGCGCCTTCTGCCCTGCAAAGGTCGCCCCCTCCGTCTGTGGGAATTTAATACGGAAGGACCACGAGCTCTCCCACATTTTATGGGTACGACGCCCATGGAGATGTATAAACTATTCTTCGGATCACAAGAGAAGTGTCCGGACCTGACTGAGGACGCAGGACTAAGCTGCAATCGCCCAGATACTCAAGTAAGTAGTCCTGTACCCGGACAGGCTGTCCATTCGTTTATCATAAACTTGCCCTTAAAGGAGCCGTTTCTTGAACAGGAGTGGATAGCGAAGGCAAAGTTGATAAGGTGTCCAGCTCCCCTCCCAGAGACCACGCCGGATCCCATGCTGACCAAGATGTTGAAGACCGCGCCTTTTAAAGAAGGCGAAGGGGGGAGCAGGGGAGCTACTGCCTCCACGAAGGAGGCTTTCGAGGAAGGGGGGATCAAAAGTCCCTCTGAGGGAGTCCGGATTAGGGGGTGTCTGGATAGCCGGACTACCGTCATCGGCCGGACTATCATTTGCCGGACTATCATCATTGACCGGACTCCAAGACTATGAAGATAGAAGATTGAAGACTTCACCCGTGTCCGGATGGGACTTTCCTTGGCCTTGGAAGGCAAGCTTAGCGATCTACGGATATGTAGATCTCCTACCATTAATCGACTCTATGTAACCCTAGCCCTCTCGGTGTCTATATAAACCGGATGGCTTTAGTCCGTGGGACAACAATCACAACAACCCTTACAATCATACCTTAGGCTAGCTTCTAGGGTTTAGCCTCCTTGATCTCGTGGTAGATCCACTCTTGTAAACATCCACAATATCAATATCAATCAAGCGGGACGAGGGTTTTACCTCCATCAAGAGGGCCGAACACAGGTAAACATCGTGTCCCTTGTCTCCTCGTTACCATCCGCCTAGACGCACAGTTCGGGACCCCCTACCCGAGATCCGCCGGTTTTGACACCGACACCCTCCCTCCAAGGAGAGAAGAGGACCGCTTCAGAAGATCCGGAGGTCAAGGCCTCAAAGAGGGGAAAGAAATCTTCGTCAGAGAGTCCGGCGCTGGGAAGTACCCCAGCCACACTATTTCCCCAAGGGATCAGTCCTCAATGAGCCGTAAGTAAAAAGAAGGGGTCTTGTAATAAAGGTCATCCCTATATTTATTTATGAAGATAACCAAATTATACCTTGTAGTTCGGATCTCAGCCCTCTCGTGAGCTTCGTCTTGGGGATCTTCTTCCGGAGATGATGGAGAGCTAAACGCCCACCTGTCGCACCTTCATGTGAGGGGACGCCCTTGAGGTGTCGTCGCGAGGGTTTCCCGAGTCCGCGGGGCCGGAGGTCCGGGCGCCAACTGGCGGCGGTCGGAGGAGCCAAGGATCTCGCCTCGCGGCGGCTATCTCGTAAGATCACCGTGCGCTAATGGGTATGGTGATTGAAAGAATTGCATCCGCTGAGAATGGATTGCATGAAGCCGTCGAAGCTTACCGGCGGGGTCGAGGTATGCAAAATGATGTACCTTCCGACGATTATGCATATAGAATGCGCCTGTATAGACAGTAGCCCCTGAGACTCGGTATGTTGTCAAAATGGACATCGTGCCGAGGATCATAATCTCAGTTATAACATATCGCCGCTCCTAAATAGGTGGCGGGGCGTCCGGTGGCCAGCCGGACTGATGAATTTGCTGAACTAAAGCGGCAACTTGACGAGCGAATCACGGACATCGCGCTTGTCAATAAGCGGTTTGACGAGTCCTGAGGTATCACGACTTCTTGGGGACGCTGGTAAGGGAGCTTGACACCCGTGCCTTACTACTTGTATGATTAATGCAGGTGGTGCCGCTCTTTGTGGAGGAGCTGCGGGCGGAACTCGCCGAGCTAAAGAGCAAGCCAGAAATAATGTCGCCGCTTTAAGGGCGGCGAAGAGCTAAAAGCGAGCGGGCTGCTCATTGCGAAGCAAGAGGAAATGGCCGATATGGCCATAAAGTTGAAGAATGCTATCGACCGCTGCGGGGTTCTTGAAAAAAGAACGTCAAGCGAGCAAGAGGACCTGAAAAAGGCCACCGCCGAATCCAAGGATGCCCGTTCCACTATGAGAGCTGCCAAGGAGGAGCTGAGTCAGGCCGGGGCTATTACGGCTGGAAAGCCTTTTCTGCTGCGGAGGAAATATACGGATCCGAAGTATGCTCAGTTGGACAAGTTGTGGAGTTCGGAGGATGCTTATTTGGACTTAGCGGCGAGCGCTGCGGACGCGATTGAGCACTTCCGAGGCCAGAAGGGGCGCAGAAGGGAAGAGCTATATTGGTCGCAATTCCATAGTCCGGAGCGTCCTCTTCCGTTGACCGATCTAGTGGCCGAATGGGCCGAGCTGAATCGGTTATCCGGACTTGCCATGAAGCATGTCATGACTCGTTTGTGGCCAGGCGGACCCCAGCCGAAGAGTTATTTTGGCTTAGTGCAGCAGTTCCTTGGTGCGATACCGCGTATTGACGCAATGAAGCGGTCGGCGTGTATTGAGGGAGCGCGGATGGCTCTTGTCCGTGTCAAGACATACTGGGCAGAAATTAAGGCCACCGACGTTGCATCCCAAGATTCGGACGAAGCGAGTACCGCCGAGCACTATTTTGAGGAAGTCTGCCAGGCGCTTCGTTTAATAGAGACGCAAATGCTTTCGAAGGATATTATGTTTAAATGACATGTATGATTTGTAAAGCAATGTTTCAATATAATAGAAGAGCTTTTTTATACTTGTGCGTTCAAGTATTAAAGCGCCTCTGTGTGGCCGTTGATGTATATGTGTATATAAAGCGAAAGATGGAAGTCTTGACTTTATTTACGCACATAGTGCGGGGTGTTTGCAAAAAAGGTGCATTTCACACTTAATCCAACGTCTTGGTCCTGTGAAGGAGGTGATAGCGTAGCAAACTAGGCAACCGGACTATAATGCTTTATCACTTTCACTTAGCCATAGGAGCTCGATGGTGGGGCTACTATATAGCCCCTAGGGGCACCGCGCTCTCCGAATTCGGGCGCGTATGTGCCGACCGAAACGCCCTTCGTCAATGCAGGGAATTCTAAACATTCCGCTGGGTCATCGAGTGGTTGACTAGTCTCACGCTATATCATGACAGTCGGTTTTATCTTTCTCCACCGAGGTGCTCAACCCAGCTCAACCGGGCACTGTCGCGGTGGTTCTCCCAGTGCTACCTTAGCCGATATAGCGGGCGTAAGGTACCAAAACATGGGGCCGGGCAAACCCAACATTTGACCAAAGACATGATTGAGCTGATGCATATAAGGCCTAACTCGAGGCGCGAACACTCCCTAAGGTATTCGGTCTTTATGAAAATAGGCAGAATAATGCCCTAAGCCCACGTGTCGATGCAGCATAAAAAATTCTGGTGCGGCGGATGCCAAGCGCCAGCCTCCTCCTCGGTTATAGTAAGAAACCGGGGATGTATACCAACAAGAGACAGTAAAAAAGGTTCGCAGGGTCTTAATCTGAAAAGAATCCTTGAGGCGGGTCCCTGCTGCGTCTGCGCCGGTGTCTCCGTTGTGCCGTATCCTCGGACAGGTGTAGCGGTGTTCATCGTAAAAGAAGAACTTAGTTGAAAAGAAAAAATATCGTGCGAGAAATGTACTTTATATTAAATAAGCGAGTACGGTTTGGAAGGTGAATAAAATTGAGCTTTATTGTCTCTTGTTGTGCGTGCGTGCAGCCCTTGTATGGGGGTATGCAGCTAGTAAGCGCCGGACTTCGTCTAGACGTGTCGGGGTTTGAATGACCTATTCGGTGCTTTGATTAGCGGGCCGGATTGGTGTGGGGCTGTCAAGGCAGTCTCACGTTCTTCGTCTCGAGTAACACTTAATACTCCTTTTAATGAGATGATGCAGCGTGGACCGGGCATTTTAAGTGTGAGAGATGCATAATGTGGTATTGCGTTAAAGCGCGAAGCTTCATGATGGCGCTTGATAGCTACTTTCGAATGGGGCGATGTGGAAGGTTAACTCTTGGCGGAAGTTGTCGGATGAGCGAACACAACTTCTAGCGAGAGGTAGCCCGTACAATGGGCATACAGGCCTGGCATTACCCTTTGAAGGAGGTGTTGCTAGCGAATTTTTTGGGTCTATCCCATTTTGCTAATTGTGTTACGATATAGCAGGTTTAGATCGCTGCCTCCGTCCATTAGGACTTGTGTAAATTGGAGTCCATCG